>JASTWF010003078.1:0-7500 GCA_030390025.1 Squalus acanthias
CACCCTTTAATATCCCATCCAGTCTAATCCCACTCTCCCCCTCACACCCCGTACCCTTTAATATCCCACCCAGTCTAATCCCACTCTCCCCCTCACTCCCCGCGCCCTTTAATATCCCACCCAGTCTAATCCCACTCTCCCCCTCACTCCCCGCACCCTTTAATATCCCACCCAGTCTAATCCCACTCTCCCCCTCGCTCCCCGCACCCTTTAATATCCCACTCAGTCTAATCCCACTCTCCCTCACTCCCCACACCCTTTAATATCCAACCCAGTCTAATCCCTCTCTCCCCCTCACTCCCCGCACCCTTTAATATCCCACCCAGTCTAATCCCACTCTCCCCCTCACTCCCCACACCCTTTAATATCCCACCCAGTCTAATCCCACTCTCCCCTCGCTCCCCGCACCCTTTAATATCCCACTCAGTCTAATCCCACTCTCCCTCACTCCCTGCACCCTTTAATATCCCACCCAGTCTAATCCCACTCTCCCCTCACGCCCCCACACCCTTTAATATCCCACCCAGTCTAATCCCACTCTCCCCTCACTCCCCGCACCCTTTAATATCCCACCCAGTCTAATCCCACTCTCCCCCTCACTCCCCACACCCTTTAATATCCCACCCAGTCTAATCCCACTCTCCCCCTCACTCCCCCCACCCTTTAATATCCCACCCAGTCTAATCCCACTCTCCCCCTCACTCCCCGCACCCTTTAATATCCCACCCAGTCTAATCCCACTCTCCCCCTCACTCCCCGCACCCTTTAATATCCCACCCAGTCTAATCCCACTCTCCCCCTCACTCCCCGCACCCTTTAATATCCCACCCAGTCTAATCCCACTCTCCCCCTCACTCCCCGCACCCTTTAATATCCCACCCAGTCTAATCCCACTCTGCCCCTCACTCCCCACACCCTTTAATATCCCACCCAGTCTAATCCCACTCTCCCGCTCACTCCCCGCACCCTTTAATATCCCACCCAGTCTAATCCCACTCTCCCCCTCACTCCCCGCACCCTTTAATATCCCACCCAGTCTAATCCCACTCTCCCCCTCACTCCCCGTACCCTTTAATATCCCACCCAGTCTAATCCCACTCTCCCCCTCACTCCCCTCGGTGAAGGAGAGGACCGAGAGGCTCCTGTCTCCAGACTCCCCTCAGTGAGGGACAGGTCCGAGAGGCTCCTGTCTCCAGACTCCCCTCAGTGAGGGACAGGACCGAGAGGCTCCTGTCTCCAGACTCCCCTCGGTGAGGGACAGGACCGAGAGGCTCCTGTCTCCAGACTCACTCATTGAGGGACAGGACCGAGAGGCTCCTGTCTCCAGACTCACTCAGTGAGGGACAGGACCGAGAGGCTCCTGTCTCCAGACTCACTCAGTGAGGGACAGGACCGAGAGGCTCCTGTCTCCAGACTCACTCAGTGAGGGACAGGACCGAGAGGCTCCTGTCTCCAGACCCCCCTCGGTGAGGGACGGGACCGAGAGGCTCCTGTCTCCAGACTCCACTCAGTGAGGGACAGGACCGAGAGGCTCCTGTCTCCAGACTCCACTCAGTGAGGGACAGGACCGAGAGGCTCCTGTCTCCAGACTCACTCAGTGAGGGACAGGACCGAGAGGCTCCTGTCTCCAGACTCACTCAGTGAGGGACAGGACCGAGAGGCTCCTGTCTCCAGACTCACCCAGTGAGGGACAGGACCGAGAGGCTCCAGTCTACAGACTCCCCTCATTGAGGGACAGGACCGAGAGGGACTCCCCTTGGTGAGGGACAGGACCGAGAGGCTCCTGTCTCCAGACTCACTCAGTGAGGGACGGGACCGAGAGGCTCCTGTCTCCAGACTCCCCTCAGTGAGGGACAGGACCGAGAGGCTCCTGTCTCCAGACTCCCCTCAGTGAGGGACGGGACCGAGAGGCTCCTGTCTCCAGACTCACTCAGTGAGGGACAGGACCGAGAGGCTCCTGTCTCCAGACTCCCCTCGGTGAGGGACAGGACCGAGAGGCTCCTGTCTCCAGACTCACTCAGTGAGGGACGGGACCGAGAGGCTCCTGTCTCCAGACTCTCCTCTTACCTGAAGCGAACAGGTCGAACAGCACGAGGTGAATGTAGTGAGACCGATGGGGGAGGTTCATGGTGGGTTGGTCTTCCCGGAGTAGAGTGCTGGCAAAAATCCTGTCGCAATCTCTCGCTCTCTCACTCTGGTCTGAACTCCAAGGCTGGGGAAAATTCTCTCTTCAGGCCCAGCCTGCTGTATCAAAGTGCAGAGAAAAACACTTCACGCATTCGATTCCAGTACTGAGGGAGCGCCGCACTGTCGGAGGGGCAGTACTGAGGGAGCGCCGCACTGTCGGAGGGGCAGTACTGAGGGAGCGCCGCACTGTCGGAGGGGCAGTACTGAGGGAGCGCCGCACTGTCGGAGGGGCAGTACTGAGGGAGCACCGCACTGTCGGAGGGGCAGTACTGAGGGAGCGCCGCACTGTCGGAGGGGCAGTACTGAGGGAGCGCCGCACTGTCGGAGGGGCAGTACTGAGGGAGCGCCGCACTGTCGGAGGGGCGGTACTGAGGGAGCGCCGCACTGTCGGAGGGGCGGTACTGAGGGAGCGCTGCACTGTCGGAGGGTCGGTACTGAGGGAGCGCCGCACTGTCGGAGGGGCAGTACTGAGGGAGCGCCGCACTGTCGGAGGGGCAGTACTGAGGGAGCGCTGCACTGTCGGAGGGGCAGTACTGAGGGAGCGCCGCACTGTCTGAGGGGCGGTACTGAGGGAGCGCCGCACTGTCGGAGGGGCGGTACTGAGGGAGCGCCGCACTGTCGGAGGGGCGGTACTGAGGGAGTGCCGCACTGTCGGAGGGGCGGTACTGAGGGAGCGCCGCACTGTCGGAGGGGCAGTGCTGAGGGAGCGCTGCACTGTCGGAGGGGCGGTACTGAGGGAGTGCCGCACTGTCGGAGGGGCAGTACTGAGGGAGCGCCGCACTGTCGGAGGGGCGGTACTGAGGGAGCCCCGCACTGTCGGAGGGGCAGTACTGAGGGAGTGCCGCACTGTCGGAGGGGCAGTACTGAGGGAGCGCCGCACTGTCGGAGGGGCAGTACTGAGGGAGCGCCGCACTGTCGGAGGGGCGGTACTGAGGGAGCGCCGCACTGTCGGAGGGGCGGTACTGAGGGAGTGCCGCACTGTCGGAGGGGCGGTACTGAGGGAGCGCCGCACTGTCGGAGCGGCGGTACTGAGGGGAGCGCTGCACTGTCGGAGGGGCAGTACTGAGGGAGTGCCGCACTGTCGGAGGGGCAGTACTGTGGGAGCGCCGCACTGTCGGAGGGGCAGTACTGAGGGAGGGCCACACTGTCAGAGGGGCAGTACTGAGGGAGCGCCGCACTGTCGGAGGGGCAGTACTGAGGGAGGGCCAGCACTGTCGGAGGGGCAGTACTGAGGGAGCGCCGCACTGTCGGAGAGGCAGTACTGAGGGAGCACCGCACTGTCGGAGGGGCAGTACTGAGGGAGTGCTGCACTGTCGGAGGGGCGGTACTGAGGGAGCGCTGCACTGTCGGAGGGGCGGTACTGAGGGAGCGCCGCACTGTCGGAGGGGCAGCACTGAGGGAGCGCCGCACTGTCGGAGGGGCGGTACTGAGGGGGCGCCGCACTGTCGGAGGGGCGGTACTGAGGGAGTGCCGCACTGTCGGAGGGGCAGTACTGAGGGGGCGCCGCACTGTCGGAGGGGCAGTACTGAGGGAGTGCCACACTGTCGGAGGGGCAGTACTGAGGTAGCGCCGCACTGTCGGAGGGTCAGTACTGGGGAAGCTCCGCACTGTCGGAGGGGCGGTACTGAGGGAGCGCGGCACTGTCGGAGGGGCGGTACTGAGGGAGTGCCGCACTGTTGGAGGGGCAGTACTGAGGGAGTGCCGCACTGTCGGAGGGGCGGTACTGAGGGAGTGCCGCACTGTCGGAGGGGCAGTACTGAGGGAGCGCCGCACTGGCGGAGGGGCAGTACTGAGGTAGCGCCGCACTGTCGGAGGGGCAGTACTGAGGGAGCGCCGCACTGTCGGAGGGGCAGTACTGAGGGAGCGCTGCACTGTCGGAGGGGCAGTACTGAGGGAGCGCCGCACTGTCGGAGGGCCAGTCCTGAAGGAGTGCCGCACTGTCGGAGGGGCGGTCCTGAAGGAGAGCTGCACTGTCGGAGGGGCGGTACTGAGGGAGCACTGCACTGTCGGACGGGCAGTACTGAGGGAGTGTCGGAGGGGCAGTACTGAGGGAGCGCCGTACTGTCGGAGGGGCAGTACTGAGGGAGCGCCGCACTGTCGGAGGGGCAGTACTGAGGTAGCGCCGCACTGTCGGAGGGGCAGTACTGAGGGAGCGCCGCACTGTCGGAGGGGCAGTACTGAGGGAGCCTCGCACTGTCGGAGGGGCTGTACTGAGGGAGCGCCGCACTGTCGAAGGGGCAGTACTGAGTGAGTGCCGCAGTGTCGGAGGGTCAGTACTGAGGGAGCGCTGCACTGTCGGAGGGGCAGTACTGAGGGAGCGCCGCACTGTCGAAGGGGCGGTACTGAGGGAGCGCCGCACTGTCGGAGGGGCAGTACTGAGGGAGCGCCGCACTGTCGGTGGAGCAGTACTGAGGGAGCGCCGCACTGTCGGAGGGGCAGTACTGAGGGAGCGCCGCACTGTCGGAGGGGCAGTACTGAGGGAGCGCCGCACTGTCGGAGGGGCAGTACTGAGGGAGCGCCGCACTGTCGGAGGGTCAGTACTGAGGGAGCGCCGCACTGTCGGAGGGGCAGTACTGAGAGAGCGCTGCACTGTCGGAGGGGCAGTACTGAGGGAGCGCCTGCACTGTCGGAGGGGCAGTACTGAGGTAGTGCCGCACTGTCGGAGGGGCAGTACTGAGGGAGCGCCGCACTGTCGGAGGGGCAGTCCTGAAGGAGAGCCGCACTGTCGGAGGGGCAGTACTGAGGGAGCGCCGCACTGTCGGACGGGCAGTACTGAGGGAGCACCGCACTGTCGGAGGGGCAGTACTGAGGGAGCGCCGCACTGTCGGAGGGGCAGTACTGATGGAGCGCCGCACTGTCGGAGGGGCAGTACTGAGGTAGCGCCGCACTGTCGGAGGGGCAGTACTGAGGGAGCGCCGCACTGTCGGAGGGGCAGTACTGAGGGAGCGCCGCACTGTCGGAGGGGCTGTACTGAGGGAGCGCCGCACTGTCGAAGGGAAAGTACTGAGGGAGCTCCGCACTGTCGAGGTGGCAGTACTGAGTGAGTGCCGCACTGTCGGTGGAGCAGTGCTGAGGGAGCGCCGCACTGTCGGAGGGTCAGTACTGAGGGAGCGCCGCACTGTCGGAGGGCAGTACTGAGGGAGTGCCGCACTGTCGGAGGGGCAGTACTGAGGGAGCGCCGCACTGTCGGAGGGGCAGTACTGAGGGAGCGCCGCACTGTCGGAGGGGCAGTGCTGAGGGAGCGCCGCACTGTCAGAGGGGCAGTACTGAGGGAGCGCCGCACTGTCGGAGGGGCAGTGCTGAGGGAGCTCCGCAGTGTCGGAGGGGCAGTACTGAGGGAGCGCTGCACTGTCGGAGGGGCAGTACTGAGGGAGTGCCGCACTGTCGGAGGGGCGATACTGAGGGAGTGCCGCACTGTCGGGGGGGGCGGTACTGAGAGAGCGCCGCACTGTCGGACGGGTGGTACTGAGGGAGCGCCGCACTGTCGGAGGGGCAGTACTGAGGGAGCGCCGCACTGTCGGAGGGGCAGTACTGAGGGAACGCCGCACTTTTGGAGGGTCAGTACTGAGGGAGCGCCAAACTGTCGGAGGGGCGGTACTGAGGGAGCGCCACACTGTAAGAGGGGCAGTACTGAGGGAGTGCCGCACTGTCGGAGGGGCAATACTTAGAGAGCGCCGCACTGTCGGAGGGGCAATACTGAGGGAGCGCCGCACTGTCGGAGAGGCAGTACTGAGGGAGCGCCGCACTGTCGGAGAGGCAGTACTGAGGGAGTGCTGCACTGTCGGCGGGGCGGTACTGAGGGAGCGCTGCACTGTCGGACGGGCGGTACTGAGGGAGCGCCGCACTGTCGGAGGGGCTGTACTGAGGGAGCGCCGCACTGTCGGAGGGGCAGTACTGAGGGAGTGCCGCACTGTCGGAGGGGTAGTACTGAGGGAGCGCCGCACTGTCGGAGGGGCAGTACTGAGGGAGTGCCGCACTGTCGGAGGGGCAGTACTGAGGGAGCGCCGCACTGTCGGAGGGGCAGTACTGAGGGAGTGCTGCACTGTCGGAGGGGCGGTACTGAGGGAGCGCCGCACTGTCGGAGGGGCAGTACTGAGGGAGCGCTGCACTGTCGGAGGGGCGGTACTGAGGGAGCGCTGCACTGTCGGAGGGGCAGTACTGAGGGAGCGCCGCAGTGTCGGAGGGGCAGTACTGAGGGAGCGCCGCACTGTCGGAGGGGCAGTACTGAGGGAGCGCCGCACTGTCGGAGGGGCAGTACTGAGGGAGCGCCGCACTGTCGGAGGGGCAGTACTGAGGGAGCGCTGCACTGTCGGAGGGCAGTACTGAGGGAGCGCCGCACTGTCGGAGGGGCAGTACTGAGGGAGCGCCGCACTGTCGGAGGGGCAGGTACTGAGGGAGCGCCGCACTGTCGGAGGGGCAGTACTGATGGAGCGCCGCACTGTCGGAGGGGCAGTACTGAGGTAGCGCCGCACTGTCGGAGGGGCAGTACTGAGGGAGCGCCGCACTGTCAGAGGGGCAGTACTGAGGGAGCGCCGCACTGTCGGAGGGGCAGTGCTGAGGGAGCTCCGCACTGTCGGAGGGGCAGTACTGAGGGAGCGCCGCACTGTCGGAGGGGCAGTACTGAGGGAGTGCCGCACTGTCGGAGGGGCGATACTGAGGGAGTGCCGCACTGTCGGAGGGGGCGGTACTGAGGGAGCGCCGCACTGTCGGACGGGGCTGGTACTGAGGGAGCGCCGCACTGTCGGAGGGGCAGTACTGAGGGAGCGCCGCACTGTCGGAGGGCAGTACTGAGGTAGCGCCGCACTTTCGGAGGGTCAGTACTGAGGGAGCGCCAAACTGTCGGAGGGGCGGTACTGAGGGAGCGCCGCACTGTCGGAGGGGCAGTACTGAGGGAGCGCCGCACTGTCGGAGGGGCAGTACTGAGGGAGCGCCGCACTGTCGGAGGGGCAGTACTGAGGGAGCGCCGCACTGTCGGAGGGGCAGTACTGAGCGCGCCCTGCACTGTCGGAGGGGCAGTACTGAGGGAGAGCTGCACTGTCGGAGGGGCAGTACTGAGGGAGTGCCGCACTGTCGGAGGGGCAGTACTGAGGGAGCGCCGCACTGTCGGAGGGGCTGTACTGAGGGAGCGCCGCACTGTCGGAGGGGCAGTACTGAGGGAGCGCCGCACTGTCGGAGGGGCAGTACTGAGGGAGCGCCGCACTGTCGGAGGGGCAGTACTGAGGGAGCGCCGCACTGTCGGAGGGGCAGTACTGAGGGAGCGCCGCACTGTCGGAGGGGCAGTACTGAGGGAGCGCCGCACTGTCGGAGGGGCAG
>JASTWF010003079.1:0-11000 GCA_030390025.1 Squalus acanthias
CCCAACCTCTTGCTCAATGCCCATTACCATTAATATCCCACCTGGTCTAATCCCAACCTCCTGCTCACTTTCCATTACCATTAATATCCCACCGAGTCAAATTCCAACCTCCTGCTCACTACCGATTACCATTAATATCCCACCGAGTGTAATTCCAACCTCCTGCTCACTACCCATTACCGTTAATATCAAACCTAGTCTAATACCAGCCGCCTGCTCACTACCGATTACCATAAATATCCAACCGAGTCTTATCCCAACATCCTGCTCACTACCCATTACCGTTAATATCCCACCTAGTCTAATATCAACTTCCTGCTCACTACCCATTACCGTTAATATCCCACCTAGTCTAATCACAGCCTCCTGCTCACTACCCATAACAGTTATTATCCCACCTAGTCTAATCCCAACCTTCTGCTCACTGCCCATTACCATTAATATCCCACCTAGTCTAATCCCAACCTCCTGCTCACTGCCCATTATCGTTAATATTCCACCTAGTCTAATCCGAACCTCCTGCTCACTACCCATTACCGTTAATATCCCACCTAGTCTAATTTAAACCTCCTGCTCACTACCCATTACCGTTAATATCTCACCTAGTCTAATCCCAACCTCCTGCTCACTACCCATTACCGTTAATATCTCATCTGGTCTAATCCCAACCTCCTGCTCACTGCCCATTTCCGTTAATATCCCACCTAGTCTAATTCCAACCTCCTGCTCATTTCCCAATTACCGTTAATATCCCACCTAGTCTAATCCCAACCTTCTGCTCACTGCCCATTACTGTTAATATCCCACCTAGTCTAATCCCAATCTCCTGCTCACCATCCATTACCGTTAATATCCCACCTAGTGTAATCCCAAGCTCCTGCTCACTGCCCATTACAGTTAATATCCAACCTAGTCTAATTCCAACCTCCTGCTCTCCATCCATTACCAGTAATATCCCACCTAGTCTAATCCCAACCTCCTGCTCTCCATCCATTACCGTTAATATCCCACCTAGTCTAATCCGAAGCTCCTGCTCACTACCCATTACCGTTAATATCCCACCTAGTCTAATTTCAACCTCCTGCTCACTGCCCATTACCGTTAATATCTCACCTAGTCTCATCCCAACCTCCTGCTCACTACCCATTACCGTTAATATCTCATCTGGTCTAATCCCAACCTCCTGCTCACTGCCCATTTCCGTTAATATCCCACCTAGTCTAATTCCAACCTCCTGCTCATTTCCCAATTACCGTTAATATCCCACCTAGTCTAATCCCAAAATTCTGGTCACTGCCCATTACCGTTAATATCCCACCTAGTCTAATCCCAATCTCCTGCTCACCATCCATTACCGTTAATATCCCACCTAGTGTAATCCCAAACTCCTGCTCACTGCCCATTACCGTTAATATCCAACCTAGTCTAATTCCAACCTCCTGCTCTCCATCCATTACCATTAATATCCAACCTAGTCTAATCCCAACCTCCTGCTCTCCATCCATTACCGTTAATATCCCAGCTAGTCTAATCCCAACCTCCTGCTCACTACCCGTTCCCGTTAATATCCCACCTAGTCTAATCCCAACCTTCTGCTCACTGCCCATTAACGTTAATATCCCACCTAGTCTAATCCCAACCTCCTGCTCACCACCCATTACCGTTAATATCCCACCTAGTCTAATCGCAACCTCCTGCACACTACCCATTACCGTTAATATTCCACCGGTCTAAACACAATTTCCTGATCATTTGGTTCCCTTAAAATTTGCATCTTATCGAATCCCAACCATCCTGCTCACTGCCCATTACTGTTAATATTCCACCCAGTCTAATCCCAAACTACTACTCACTACCCATTACCGTTAAATTCCCACCTCGTCAAATCCCAACCAAATGCTCACTACCCATTACCATTAATATGCCAACTAGTCTAATCCCAATTTCCTGCTTACTACCAATTACCGTTAATATCCCACCTAGTCTAATCCCAACCTCCTGCTCACTACCCATTACCACTGATATCCCACCTAGTCTAATCCCAACCGCCTTCTCACTAAACATTACCGTTAATATCACACCTATTCTACTCCCAACCTCCTACTCACTGCCCATTACCGTTAATATCCCACCTATTCTAATCTCAACCTCCTGCTCACTACCCATTACCGTTAATATCCCACCTAGTCTAATCCCAACCTTCTGCTCACTGCCCATTACAGTTAATATCCCACCCAGTCTCATCCCAACCTCCTGCTGACGACCCATTTCCATTAATATCCCACCTCGTTTAATCCAAACATTCTGCTCACTACCCATTACTGTTAATATCCACCTAGTCTAATCCCACCCTCTTGCTCAAAACCCATTACCATTAATATCCCACCTGGTCTAATTCCAACCTCCTGCTCACTATACATTACCATTAATATCCCACCGAGTCAAATTCCAACCTGCTGCTCACTACAGATTACCATTAATATCCCACCGAGTGTAATTCCAACCTCCTGCTCACTACCCATTACCGTTAATATCACACCTAGTCTAATACCAACCTCCTGCTCACTACCAATTACCATTAATATCCAACCGAGTCTTATCCCAACATCCTGCTCACTACCCATTACCGTTAATAAACCACCTAGTCTAATCGCAACCTCCTGCACACTACCCATTACCGTTAATATTCCACCGGTCTAAACACAATTTCCTGATCATTTGGTTCCCTTAAAATTTGCATCTTATCGAATCCCAACCTCCTGCTCACTACCCATTACTGTTAATATTCCACCCAGTCTAATCCCAAACTCCAACTCACTACCCATTACCGTTAAATTCCCACCTCGTCAAATCCCAACCAAATGCTCACTACCCATTACCATTAATATGCCAACTAGTCTAATCCCAATTTCCTGCTCACTACCAATTACCGTTAATATCCCACCTAGTCTAATCCCAACCTCCTGCTCACTACCCATTACCACTGATATCCCACCTAGTCTAATCCCAACTGCCTTCTCACTAAACATTACCGTTATTATCACACCTATTCTACTCCCAACCTCCTACTCACTGCCCATTACCGTTAATATCCCACCTATTCTAATCTCAACCTCCTGCTCACTACCCATTACCGATAATATCCCACCTAGTCTAATCCCAACCTTCTGCTCACTGCCCATTACAGTTAATATCCCACCCAGTCTAATCCCAACCTCCTGCTCACGACCCATTTCCATTAATATCCCACCTCGTTTAATCCAAACATTCTGCTCACTACCCATTACTGTTAATATCCACCTAGTCTAATCCCACCCTCTTGCTCAAAACCCATTACCATTAATATCCCACCTGGTCTAATTCCAACCTCCTGCTCTCTATACATTACCATTAATATCCCACCGAGTCAAATTCCAACCTCCTGCTCACTACAGATTACCATTAATATCCCACCGAGTGTAATTCCAACCTCCTGCTCACTACCCATTACCGTTAATATCACACCTAGTCTAATACCAACCTCCTGCTCACTACCGATTACCATTAATATCCAACCGAGTCTTATCCCAACATCCTGCTCACTACCCATTACCGTTAATATCCCACCTAGTCTAATCTCAACCTCCTGCTCACTGCCCATTACCGTTAATATCCCACCTAGTCTAATCCCAACTTCCTGCTCACTACCCATTACCGTTAATATCCCACCTAGTCTAATCCCAACCTCCTGCTCACTACCCATAACAGTTATTATCCCACCTAGTCTAATCCCAACCTTCTGCTCACTACCCATTACCATTAATATCCCACCTAGTCTAATCCCAACCTCCTGCTCACTGCCCATTACCGTTAATATTCCACCTAGTCTAATTTCAACCTCCTGCTCACTACCCATTACCGTTAATATCTCACCTCGTCTAATCCCAACCTCCTGCTCACTACCCATTACCGTTAATATCTCATCTGGTCTAATCCCAACCTCCTGCTCACTGCCCATTTCCGTTAATATCCCACCTAGTCTAATTCCAACCTCCTGCTCATTTCCCAATTACCGTTAATATCCCACCTAGTCTACTCCCAACCTTCTGCTCACTGCCCATTACTGTTAATATCCCACCTAGTCTAATCCCAATCTCCTGCTCACCATCCATTACCGTTAATATCCCACCTAGTGTAATCCCAAGCTCCTGCTCACTGCCCATTACAGTTAATATCCAACCTAGTCTAATTCCAACCTCCTGCTCTCCATCCATTACCATTAATATCCCACCTAGTCTAATCCCAACCTCCTGCTCTCCATCCATTACCGTTAATATCCCACCTAGTCTAATCCGAAGCTCCTGCTCACTACCCATTACCGTTAATATCCCACCTAGTCTAATTTCAACCTCCTGCTCACTGCCCATTACCGTTAATATCTCACCTAGTCTCATCCCAACCTCCTGCTCACTACCCATTACCGTTAATATCTCATCTGGTCTAATCCCAACCTCCTGCTCACTGCCCATTTCCGTTAATATCCCACCTAGTCTAATTCCAACCTCCTGCTCATTTCCCAATTACCGTTAATATCCCACCTAGTCTAATCCCAAAATTCTGGTCACTGCCCATTACCGTTAATATCCCACCTAGTCTAATCCCAATCTCCTGCTCACCATCCATTACCGTTAATATCCCACCTAGTGTAATCCCAAACTCCTGCTCACTGCCCATTACCGTTAATATCCAACCTAGTCTAATTCCAACCTCCTGCTCTCCATCCATTACCATTAATATCCAACCTAGTCTAATCCCAACCTCCTGCTCTCCATCCATTACCGTTAATATCCCAGCTAGTCTAATCCCAACCTCCTGCTCACTACCCGTTCCCGTTAATATCCCACCTAGTCTAATCCCAACCTTCTGCTCACTGCCCATTAACGTTAATATCCCACCTAGTCTAATCCCAACCTCCTGCTCACCACCCATTACCGTTAATATCCCACCTAGTCTAATCGCAACCTCCTGCACACTACCCATTACCGTTAATATTCCACCGGTCTAAACACAATTTCCTGATCATTTGGTTCCCTTAAAATTTGCATCTTATCGAATCCCAACCATCCTGCTCACTACCCATTACTGTTAATATTCCACCCAGTCTAATCCCAAACTCCTACTCACTACCCATTACCGTTAAATTCCCACCTCGTCAAATCCCAACCAAATGCTCACTACCCATTACCATTAATATGCCAACTAGTCTAATCCCAATTTCCTGCTTACTACCAATTACCGTTAATATCCCACCTAGTCTAATCCCAACCTCCTGCTCACTACCCATTACCACTGATATCCCACCTAGTCTAATCCCAACCGCCTTCTCACTAAACATTACCGTTAATATCACACCTATTCTACTCCCAACCTCCTACTCACTGCCCATTACCGTTAATATCCCACCTATTCTAATCTCAACCTCCTGCTCACTACCCATTACCGTTAATATCCCACCTAGTCTAATCCCAACCTTCTGCTCACTGCCCATTACAGTTAATATCCCACCCAGTCTCATCCCAACCTCCTGCTGACGACCCATTTCCATTAATATCCCACCTCGTTTAATCCAAACATTCTGCTCACTACCCATTACTGTTAATATCCACCTAGTCTAATCCCACCCTCTTGCTCAAAACCCATTACCATTAATATCCCACCTGGTCTAATTCCAACCTCCTGCTCACTATACATTACCATTAATATCCCACCGAGTCAAATTCCAACCTGCTGCTCACTACAGATTACCATTAATATCCCACCGAGTGTAATTCCAACCTCCTGCTCACTACCCATTACCGTTAATATCACACCTAGTCTAATACCAACCTCCTGCTCACTACCAATTACCATTAATATCCAACCGAGTCTTATCCCAACATCCTGCTCACTACCCATTACCGTTAATAAACCACCTAGTCTAATCGCAACCTCCTGCACACTACCCATTACCGTTAATATTCCACCGGTCTAAACACAATTTCCTGATCATTTGGTTCCCTTAAAATTTGCATCTTATCGAATCCCAACCTCCTGCTCACTACCCATTACTGTTAATATTCCACCCAGTCTAATCCCAAACTCCAACTCACTACCCATTACCGTTAAATTCCCACCTCGTCAAATCCCAACCAAATGCTCACTACCCATTACCATTAATATGCCAACTAGTCTAATCCCAATTTCCTGCTCACTACCAATTACCGTTAATATCCCACCTAGTCTAATCCCAACCTCCTGCTCACTACCCATTACCACTGATATCCCACCTAGTCTAATCCCAACTGCCTTCTCACTAAACATTACCGTTATTATCACACCTATTCTACTCCCAACCTCCTACTCACTGCCCATTACCGTTAATATCCCACCTATTCTAATCTCAACCTCCTGCTCACTACCCATTACCGATAATATCCCACCTAGTCTAATCCCAACCTTCTGCTCACTGCCCATTACAGTTAATATCCCACCCAGTCTAATCCCAACCTCCTGCTCACGACCCATTTCCATTAATATCCCACCTCGTTTAATCCAAACATTCTGCTCACTACCCATTACTGTTAATATCCACCTAGTCTAATCCCACCCTCTTGCTCAAAACCCATTACCATTAATATCCCACCTGGTCTAATTCCAACCTCCTGCTCTCTATACATTACCATTAATATCCCACCGAGTCAAATTCCAACCTCCTGCTCACTACAGATTACCATTAATATCCCACCGAGTGTAATTCCAACCTCCTGCTCACTACCCATTACCGTTAATATCACACCTAGTCTAATACCAACCTCCTGCTCACTACCGATTACCATTAATATCCAACCGAGTCTTATCCCAACATCCTGCTCACTACCCATTACCGTTAATATCCCACCTAGTCTAATCTCAACCTCCTGCTCACTGCCCATTACCGTTAATATCCCACCTAGTCTAATCCCAACTTCCTGCTCACTACCCATTACCGTTAATATCCCACCTAGTCTAATCCCAACCTCCTGCTCACTACCCATAACAGTTATTATCCCACCTAGTCTAATCCCAACCTTCTGCTCACTACCCATTACCATTAATATCCCACCTAGTCTAATCCCAACCTCCTGCTCACTGCCCATTACCGTTAATATTCCACCTAGTCTAATTTCAACCTCCTGCTCACTACCCATTACCGTTAATATCTCACCTCGTCTAATCCCAACCTCCTGCTCACTACCCATTACCGTTAATATCTCATCTGGTCTAATCCCAACCTCCTGCTCACTGCCCATTTCCGTTAATATCCCACCTAGTCTAATTCCAACCTCCTGCTCATTTCCCAATTACCGTTAATATCCCACCTAGTCTACTCCCAACCTTCTGCTCACTGCCCATTACTGTTAATATCCCACCTAGTCTAATCCCAATCTCCTGCTCACCATCCATTACCGTTAATATCCCACCTAGTGTAATCCCAAGCTCCTGCTCACTGCCCATTACAGTTAATATCCAACCTAGTCTAATTCCAACCTCCTGCTCTCCATCCATTACCATTAATATCCCACCTAGTCTAATCCCAACCTCCTGCTCTCCATCCATTACCGTTAATATCCCACCTAGTCTAATCCGAAGCTCCTGCTCACTACCCATTACCGTTAATATCCCACCTAGTCTAATTTCAACCTCCTGCTCACTGCCCATTACCGTTAATATCTCACCTAGTCTCATCCCAACCTCCTGCTCACTACCCATTACCGTTAATATCTCATCTGGTCTAATCCCAACCTCCTGCTCACTGCCCATTTCCGTTAATATCCCACCTAGTCTAATTCCAACCTCCTGCTCATTTCCCAATTACCGTTAATATCCCACCTAGTCTAATCCCAAAATTCTGGTCACTGCCCATTACCGTTAATATCCCACCTAGTCTAATCCCAATCTCCTGCTCACCATCCATTACCGTTAATATCCCACCTAGTGTAATCCCAAACTCCTGCTCACTGCCCATTACCGTTAATATCCAACCTAGTCTAATTCCAACCTCCTGCTCTCCATCCATTACCATTAATATCCAACCTAGTCTAATCCCAACCTCCTGCTCTCCATCCATTACCGTTAATATCCCAGCTAGTCTAATCCCAACCTCCTGCTCACTACCCGTTCCCGTTAATATCCCACCTAGTCTAATCCCAACCTTCTGCTCACTGCCCATTAACGTTAATATCCCACCTAGTCTAATCCCAACCTCCTGCTCACCACCCATTACCGTTAATATCCCACCTAGTCTAATCGCAACCTCCTGCACACTACCCATTACCGTTAATATTCCACCGGTCTAAACACAATTTCCTGATCATTTGGTTCCCTTAAAATTTGCATCTTATCGAATCCCAACCATCCTGCTCACTACCCATTACTGTTAATATTCCACCCAGTCTAATCCCAAACTCCTACTCACTACCCATTACCGTTAAATTCCCACCTCGTCAAATCCCAACCAAATGCTCACTACCCATTACCATTAATATGCCAACTAGTCTAATCCCAATTTCCTGCTTACTACCAATTACCGTTAATATCCCACCTAGTCTAATCCCAACCTCCTGCTCACTACCCATTACCACTGATATCCCACCTAGTCTAATCCCAACCGCCTTCTCACTAAACATTACCGTTAATATCACACCTATTCTACTCCCAACCTCCTACTCACTGCCCATTACCGTTAATATCCCACCTATTCTAATCTCAACCTCCTGCTCACTACCCATTACCGTTAATATCCCACCTAGTCTAATCCCAACCTTCTGCTCACTGCCCATTACAGTTAATATCCCACCCAGTCTCATCCCAACCTCCTGCTGACGACCCATTTCCATTAATATCCCACCTCGTTTAATCCAAACATTCTGCTCACTACCCATTACTGTTAATATCCACCTAGTCTAATCCCACCCTCTTGCTCAAAACCCATTACCATTAATATCCCACCTGGTCTAATTCCAACCTCCTGCTCACTATACATTACCATTAATATCCCACCGAGTCAAATTCCAACCTGCTGCTCACTACAGATTACCATTAATATCCCACCGAGTGTAATTCCAACCTCCTGCTCACTACCCATTACCGTTAATATCACACCTAGTCTAATACCAACCTCCTGCTCACTACCAATTACCATTAATATCCAACCGAGTCTTATCCCAACATCCTGCTCACTACCCATTACCGTTAATAAACCACCTAGTCTAATCGCAACCTCCTGCACACTACCCATTACCGTTAATATTCCACCGGTCTAAACACAATTTCCTGATCATTTGGTTCCCTTAAAATTTGCATCTTATCGAATCCCAACCTCCTGCTCACTACCCATTACTGTTAATATTCCACCCAGTCTAATCCCAAACTCCAACTCACTACCCATTACCGTTAAATTCCCACCTCGTCAAATCCCAACCAAATGCTCACTACCCATTACCATTAATATGCCAACTAGTCTAATCCCAATTTCCTGCTCACTACCAATTACCGTTAATATCCCACCTAGTCTAATCCCAACCTCCTGCTCACTACCCATTACCACTGATATCCCACCTAGTCTAATCCCAACTGCCTTCTCACTAAACATTACCGTTATTATCACACCTATTCTACTCCCAACCTCCTACTCACTGCCCATTACCGTTAATATCCCACCTATTCTAATCTCAACCTCCTGCTCACTACCCATTACCGATAATATCCCACCTAGTCTAATCCCAACCTTCTGCTCACTGCCCATTACAGTTAATATCCCACCCAGTCTAATCCCAACCTCCTGCTCACGACCCATTTCCATTAATATCCCACCTCGTTTAATCCAAACATTCTGCTCACTACCCATTACTGTTAATATCCACCTAGTCTAATCCCACCCTCTTGCTCAAAACCCATTACCATTAATATCCCACCTGGTCTAATTCCAACCTCCTGCTCTCTATACATTACCATTAATATCCCACCGAGTCAAATTCCAACCTCCTGCTCACTACAGATTACCATTAATATCCCACCGAGTGTAATTCCAACCTCCTGCTCACTACCCATTACCGTTAATATCACACCTAGTCTAATACCAACCTCCTGCTCACTACCGATTACCATTAATATCCAACCGAGTCTTATCCCAACATCCTGCTCACTACCCATTACCGTTAATATCCCACCTAGTCTAATCTCAACCTCCTGCTCACTGCCCATTACCGTTAATATCCCACCTAGTCTAATCCCAACTTCCTGCTCACTACCCATTACCGTTAATATCCCACCTAGTCTAATCCCAACCTCCTGCTCACTACCCATAACAGTTATTATCCCACCTAGTCTAATCCCAACCTTCTGCTCACTACCCATTACCATTAATATCCCACCTAGTCTAATCCCAACCTCCTGCTCACTGCCCATTACCGTTAATATTCCACCTAGTCTAATTTCAACCTCCTGCTCACTACCCATTACCGTTAATATCTCACCTCGTCTAATCCCAACCTCCTGCTCACTACCCATTACCGTTAATATCTCATCTGGTCTAATCGCAACCTCCTGCTCACTGCCCATTTCCGTTAATATCCCACCTAGTCTAATTCCAACCTCCTGCTCATTTCCCAATTACCGTTAATATCCCACCTAGTCTAATCCCAACCTTCTGCTCACTGCCCATTACCGTTAATATCCCACCTAGTCTAATCCCAATCTCCTGCTCACCATCCATTACCGTTAATATCCCAGCTAGTCTAATCCCAACCTCCTGCTCACTACCCGTTCCCGTTAATATCCCACCTAGTCTAATCCCAACCTTCTGCTCACTGCCCATTAACGTTAATATCCCACCTAGTCTAATCCCAACCTCCTGCTCACCACCCATTACCGTTAATATCCCACCTAGTCTAATCGCAACCTCCTGCACACTACCCATTACCGTTAATATTCCACCGGTCTAA
>JASTWF010003080.1:0-2500 GCA_030390025.1 Squalus acanthias
CGACCCTCTCACACCGATCCCCCCCCCGATCCCCCGAACCCCCCACTCGACCCCCCCCGATCCCCCGAACCCCACACCGACCTTCACACACCGATCCCCCCGATCCCCCGAACCCCACACTCGACCCTCTCACACCGATCCCCCCCGATCCCCCGCCGCCCCTCTCTTCAGCCACTGCCCCCAGCCCTCCCCTCAATTCTACCTTGCCCCCCCCGATCCCACCCCTCCTCTGATCCTACCTCCCCCCCCACCCCCCGTATAAAATTCTGACAGGGCTAGACAGACTGGATGCAGGGAGGATGTTTCCCCTGGCTGGGGGGTCTAGAACGAGGGGTCAGAGTCTCAGGATACGGGGTAGGACATTTAGGACTGAGATGAGGAGAAATTTCTTCACTCAGAGGATGGTGAACCTGTGGAATTCTCTACCACAGAAGGCTGTGGAGGCCAAGTCACTGAATATATTTAAGAAGGAGATAGATAGATTTCTAGACACAAAAGGCATCAAGGGGTATGGGGAGAGAGCGGGAATATGGTATTGAGATAGAGGATCAGCCATGATCATATTGAATGGCGGAGCAGGCTCGAAGGGCCGAATGGCCGACTCCTGCTCCTATTTTTCTATGTTTCTATCCCACTCCTCCCAAATCCCTCCGCTCCTCCCAACCCACACCGACCCTCTGCCACCACTCCCCCGAGCCCATCCTCACCCCCCGATCCCACCCCTCACCCCCCCTCCGATCCCTCCTCTCCCTCCCCGCACACACCGATCCTCCCCCGATCCCTCTCTTCAGCCACTGTCCCCGGCCCTGCCCTCCCCTCAATCCTACCTTGCCCTCCCGATACCACCCCTCCCCAGATCCCACCCCCAGACATCCCCTCCCCTACCATTGTTCCTGTGTATATCCGCAGCATAACAAAGACCGCCTATTTCCACCTCCGTAATATCGCCCAGTCTCCGCCCCTACCTCAGCTCATCCGCTGCTGAAACCCTCATCCATGCCTTTGTTACCTCTAGACTCGATTATTCCAACGCACTCCTGGCTGACCTCCCACATTCCACCCTACGTAAACTTGAGGTCATCCAAAACTCGGCTGCCCCCGTGTCCTAACTCGCACCAAGTCCCATTCACCCATCACCCCTGTGCTCGCTGACCGACATTGGCTCCCGGTCCGGCAACACCTCGATTTTAAAATTCTCATCCTTGTGTTCAAATCCCTCCATGGCTTCGCCCCTCCCTATCTCTCTAATCTCCTCCAGCCCCACAACCCCCCCGAGATATCTGCGCTCCTCTAATTCTGCCCTCTTGAGCATCCCTGATTATAATCGCTCAACCTTTGGTGGCCGTGCCTTCTGTTGCCTGGGGCCCTAAGCTCTGGAATTCCCTCCCTAAACCTCTCCGCCTCTCTTTCCTCCTTTAAGACGCTCCTTAAAACCTCCCTCTTTGACCAAGCTTTTGGTCACCTGCCCTAATTTATCCTTATGTGGATCGGTGTCAAATTTTTTGTCTTACAATACTCCAGTAAGCGCCTTGGGACGTTTTACTACGTTAAAGGCGCTATATAAATACAAGTTGTTGCTGTTGTATCTGGAGGTCCCGCGCAGGCCGCTCAGCGGATTTTCGATGGGAAAAAAGCCGCGTGTGAGTGGAAATTTGAACGGGCTGCGCCGCCAGTTAAAAGGGACTGTGCAGCCAAAACAAATTAGTGGGAACACTGTCGCCTACCCTGCCCCGATCCCACATCTCCCCCAGCCCTCCCCCTTCCCAGTCCGCACCCCGCCCGACTCCCCAGCCTGAGCCCAGACAGGGCAGTGTCTGCAGGGTAGCTGTCTGTGGGGAGGGACCAGACCCGAGGGCAGTCCCACAGACACTCGATATCCGGAGCACGCCCCCCCCACCCCCGTCACTCTGCCCCTCTCTAGTCCGGAGGTGTGGAGCCTGGCACTTGCCTCAGTACCACGCCAGGCTGCGCGCCCACGCACCCGCTGCACCACTCGGAGCGAAGAATTTGCCACCTACCCTCTCGCTGCTGTTGCTGAGACACAAGAGCTGGTTGCTGTGGAAACGCCTGGCTGACAATCCCGTAGGTGGCCGGATAGGCTGCTGTTAACAGAAAGAAAAGGGGAACAGACACAGCCGTCTGGGTTACACCGTCTCCGTCTGGGTTACACCGTCTCCGTCTGGGTTACACCGTCTCCGTCTGGGTTACACCGTCTCCGTCTGGGTTACACCCTCTCCGTCAGCACTTCTCTCAAAGTCAGTGCTTGAACCTGGTATAATCGCTTTCAACACCACTCACAGGGCAGGTACATGGGTTAGATACAGAGTAAAGCTCCCTCTACACTGTCCCATCAAACACTCCCAGGGCAGGTACAGCACGGGTTAGATACAGAGTAAAGCTTCCTCCACACTGTCCCATCAAACACTCCCAGGGCAGGTACAGCACGGGTTAGATACAGAGTAAAGCTCTCTCTACACTGCCCCAGCCATTGTTTCGGGCT
>JASTWF010003080.1:7500-10986 GCA_030390025.1 Squalus acanthias
TCACAGAGACACAACAGTAAACGTCTGGTTGTAGACAATCTCTCCCCACCTGCCCGTGACTGGGTGGGGCCAGGGGTCGTGCACTGACCTTTCACTGGGGGTCGCGCACTGACCTTTCACCGGGGGTCGTGCACTGAACTTTCACCGGGGGTCGCGCACTGACCTTTCACCGGGGGTCGCGCACTGACCTTTCACCGGGGGTTGCGCACTGACCTTTCACCGGGGGTCACGCACTGACCTTTCACCGGGGGTCGCGCACTGACCTTTCAGTGGGGGTCGCGCACTGACCTTTCAGTGGGGGTTGCGCACTGACCTTTCACCGGGGGTCGCGCACTGACCTTTCAGTGGGGGTCACGCTCTGACCTTTTGCATCTGCGGTCAGTCCAGTCTGATGGGAGGGTCCGGCGTTTGGGACCGTCTCACTCCAGCTCCTGGTTGAGTGGAGACCCAGGGTACAAAACCGCGACTAATTCAGCACAGGACCTGCGATCTCACCCTGAGCGAGAGACTGGGAGACACCCGCCAGATATCTGGGCACTGGTGTCTCTGGAGGTACTTAGACACGGTTGCCCCCGTTTGGGTCGGGGCCTGGTCAGTGTGGCGGCGAGTTCTCTGCTCACGTACCGCCTGTGTGTACGCACTGTACGCTCCGAACTGTATGGCCATCGGACTGAACATCCCGAGCTGCCCGGCCACCTGCTGCATCCGGCGGAGCGTTCGCTCTTTGTCGGTGTCCGCAAACTTCACCACCAGGCTCGACGACGCCCCCTGTCCAGGAAACAGAGAGGTGTGAGAAGTCAGCACGAGAATGTGACTCTGCTTCACTCAGCTCAGGCCCAATCTGGTCAATGTTAGTCACTCCAAACAAACACACGCAACAAAGTCCCAATGGACCCAAACCCCTTCCCATTCACTCCCACTGTACACAATCCCAATGGACCAAACCACTTCCCATTCACTCCCATTGTACACAATCCCAATGGACCAAACCCCTTCCCATTCACTCCCACTGTACACAATCCCAATGGACCCAAACCCCTTCCCATTCACTCCCACTGTACACAATCCCAATGGATCAAACCCCTTCCCATTCACTCCCATTGTACACAATCCCAATGGACCAAACCCCTTCCCATTCACTCCCATTGTACACAATCCCAATGGACCCAAACCCCTTCCCATTCACTCCTATTGTACACATTCCCAATGGACCCAAACCCCTTCCCATTCACTCCCATTGTACACAATCCCAATGGACCAAACCCCTTCCCATTCACTCCCATTGTACACAATCCCAATGGACCCAAACCCCTTCCAATTCACTCCCATTGTACACAATCCCAATGGACCCAAACCCCTTCCCATTCACTCCCATTGTACACAATCCCAATGGACCCAAACCCCTTCCCATTCACTCCCACTGTACACAATCCCAATGGACCCAAACCCCTTCCCATTCACTCCCACTGTACACAATCGCAATGGACCCAAACCCCTTCCCATTCACTCCCATTGTACACAATCCCAATGGACCCAAACCCCTTTCTATTCACTCCCATTCTACACAATCCCAATGGACCAAACCCCTTCCCATTCACTCCCACTGTACACAATCCCAATGGACCAAACCACTTCCCATTCACTCCCATTGTACACAATCCCAATGGACCAAACCCCTTCCCATTCACTCCCACTGTACACAATCCCAATGGACCCAAACCCCTTCCCATTCACTCCCACTGTACACAATCCCAATGGACCCAAACCCCTTCCCATTCACTCCCACTGTACACAATCCCAATGGATCAAACCCCTTTCCATTCACTCCCATTGTACACAATCCCAGTGGACCAAACCCCTTCCCATTCACTCCCATTGTACACAATCCCAATGGACCCAAACCCCTTCCCATTCACTCCCACTGTACACAATCCCAATGGACCCAAACCCCTTCCCATTCACTCCCATTGTACACAATCCCAATGGACCCAAACCCCTTCCCATTCACTCCTATTGTACACATTCCCAATGGACCCAAACTCCTTCCCATTCACTCCCATCGTACACAATCCCAATGGACCAAACCCCTTCCCATTCACTCCCATTGTACACAATCCCAATGGACCCAAACCCCTTCCAATTCACTCCCATTGTACACAATCCCAATGGACCCATGCCCCTTCCCATTCACTCCCACTGTACACAATCCCAATGGACCCAAACCCCTTCCCATTCACTCCCATTGTACACAATCCCAATGGACCCAAACCCCTTCCCATTCACTCCCACTGTACACAATCGCAATGGACCCAAACCCCTTCCCATTCACTCCCATTGTACACAATCCCAATGGACCCAAACCCCTTTCTATTCACTCCCATTCTACACAATCCCAATGGACCAAACCCCTTCCCATTCACTCCCACTGTACACAATCCCAATGGACCAAACCACTTCCCATTCACTCCCATTGTACACAATCCCAATGGCCCAAACCCCTTCCCATTCACTCCCACTGTACACAATCCCAATGGACCCAAACCCCTTCCCATTCACTCCCACTGTACACAATCCCAATGGACCCAAACCCCTTCCCATTCACTCCCACTGTACACAATCCCAATGGATCAAACCCCTTCCCATTCACTCCCATTGTACACAATCCCAGTGGACCAAACCCCTTCCCATTCACTCCCATTGTACACAATCCCAATGGACCCAAACCCCTTCCCATTCACTCCCACTGTACACAATCCCAATGGACCCAAACCCCTTCCCATTCACTTCCATTGTACACAATCCCAATGGATCAAACCCCTTCCCATTCACTCCCATTGTACAGAATCCCAATGGACTCAAACACCTTCCCATTCACTCCCATTGTACACAATCCCAATGGACCAAACCCCTTCCCATTGCTACCCATGGTCTAGAGAACCTGGTCCAATGTGAAAACGTTACTCAGTTATCAGCTGAGTGGAAGGAGTCACGTCTTTCCTTAGTTTCTGTTCCCCCATTTCTAGTTCATCAGGAGAAACCAGACCCTCCGGGGTCAGCAAGAACAGAAAATCAATCTATCGCCTCACCCCATAGCCGCTGCTGTCAGCTGTGCACCGAACAGTGCTGGCTCCATTAGTTGCATAGTCCACAGTCTGGACTGCTCCGACCTCTAGGCTGATGGAGTGAGATCCAGACGCCTTGTAGGAAGAGAAAAAGGGGTTAAAGGTCAATTGCACCAACAACAAAAATTAACCTCCCCCCCCCCGCCCCCCCACAGTCAGAACACATTTCTGTTCCCGTAGAACATTTCTTTCCTCATTCAAGTGTCAGCTTGGCTCAGTCAGAAGGTCGTGAGTTCGAGCCCCACTCCAGAGACTTGAGCACATAATCCAGGCCGACACTCCAAATGCAATGCTGAGGGAGCGCCGCACTGTCGGAGGGGCAGTACTGAGGGAGCGCCGTACTGTCGGAGGGGCGGGACTGAGG
>JASTWF010003081.1:0-10964 GCA_030390025.1 Squalus acanthias
CCTCAGTACCGTCCCTCCGACAGTGCGGCGCTCCCTCAGTACTGCCCCTCCGACAGTGCGGTGCTGCCTCCCTATCTCAGGTGGACGTAAAAGATCCCACGGTCCGCTATTTCGAAGTCGAGCGGTGGGAAGTTGGGGGGGGTGCGGGCGGGGTGGGGGCGGAGTTCAACCCCAGTGCCCTGGGTCTCGTAAATTATCCCTCGACCAACGTCACTGAACGAGAAAAAAAAGCACACTCTGGTGGTGGTCATTTACCACGTCGCTGCTTCGTGGGATCTTGCTGTGCGCCAAAGGAGGTCAGCTCCTTTTTGGAGGAAGGGTTAAAATGAAAAATAAACTGTGATAAACACACCTGGAATTCCAAATCTTACCTTTAGCCCTATTCTAAAGAAAAAATTGCTTTAAAAAGCATCTATTTTTCCGACTGATGCATTGCTCTCATTGGTACGTCCGTTGCCATGGCAACCAGGTATTTTTTGGGTTTTTTTTTTAAGGTGAAGACAGAACGATTTTAAAATCTATTATCATCGCAAATAAAGCACAAACGTGTGGGGTACGCAGTTCTGCAGCGTCCAACAAGCCCGGCGAGACTGCTGAAGTTGGATGGCCCTGGATTGAGTTCAGGGTCACCGACCCAAAAGCTCGGACTCCATTGCCTCGCCTTGTCCGTCCAAGCCGTCAACGGCTTCGGGTTTTCCGTCAACCCCCCTCCCCCTCCCTCGCTTCTGCCCGGCGCCGGTCTCCCCCTTGGGCGGCAGATTCATTCGCAGCCTTCAAAAGGGCTTTGTATCTGAAGGAAACAAAAATTCGCAGGGCTTCAGGGGGAAAGAGCAGGGAGGGGAGCGTGGGACTAATTGGAGAGCTCGTTCAAAGAGCCGGCACAGGCACGATGGGCCGAATGGCCTCCTCCTGTTCCTAATGTAACAGGCTTGAGGGGGGCTGAATGGCCTCCTCCTGTTCCTAATGTACAGGCTCAAGGGGCTGAATGGTCTCCTCCTGTTCCTAATGTAACAGACTCGAGGGGGGCTGAATGGCCTCCTCCTGTTCCTAATGTAACTGGCTCGAGGGGCTGAATGGCCTCCTCCTGTTCCTAATGTAACAGGCTCAAGGGGGGCTGAATGGCCTCCTCCTGTTCCTAATGTAACAGGCTCGAGGGGGCTGAATGGCCTCCTCCTGTTCCTAATGTAACAGGCTCGAGGGGGCTGAATGTCCTCCTCCTGTTCCTAATGTAACAGGCTCGAGGGGGCTGAATGGCCTCCTCCTGTTCCTGTGTTCTCTCTCACTTTCTGCTTCCAGCCCATAAATTCAGTTTCTTAATATGTCTTGGTGGGACTTGAACTCCCGGTCTCTGAGTTTCCAATCCAGTTACCACAACCACCTGGTGCCTACCTCCAGCTCTGTGACATCGCCCAACTCCGCCCCTGCCTCAGCTCATCTGCTGCTGATACCCTCATCCATGCCCTTTGTTAACTCTAGACTCGAATATTCCAACACACTCATTGACCTACATTGGCTCCCGGTCCGGCAACGCCTCGATTTTAAAATTCTCATCCTCGTATTCAAATCCCTCCGTGGCCTCCTCGCTCCCCCTCCCTATCTCTGTAACCTCCTCCAGCCCCCTCCAACCCTCCCTATCTCTGTAACCTCCTCCAGCCCCCTACAACCCTCTCTATCTCTGTAATCTCCTCCAGCCCCTACAACCCTCCCTATCTCTGTAACCTCCTCCAGCCCCCTACAACCCTCCATATCTCTGTAACCTCCTCCAGCCCCCTACAACCCTCCCTATCTCTGTAACCTCCTCCAGCCCCCTACAACCCTCCCTATCTCTGTAACCTTCTCCAGCCCCCTACAACCCTCCCTATCTCTGTAACCTCCTCCAGACCCCTACAACCCTCCCTATCTCTGTAACCTCCTCCAGACCCCTACAACCGTCCCTATCTCTGTAACCTCCTCCAGCCCCCTACAACCCTCACTATCTCTGTAACCTCCTCCATCCCCTACAACCCTCCCTATCTCTGTAACCTCCTCCAGCCCCCTACAACCCTCCCTATCTCTGTAACCTCCTCCAACCCTACAACCCTCCCTATCTCTATAACCTCCTCCAGCCCCCTACACCCCTCCCTATCTGTGTAACCTCCTCCAGCCCCCTACAACCCTCCCTACCTCTGTAACCTCCTCCAGCCCTCTACAATGCTCCCTATCTCTGTAACCTCCTCCAGCCCCTACAACCCTCCCTATCTCTGTAACCTCCTCCAGCCCCCTACAACCCTCCCTACCTCTGTAACCTCCTCCAGCCCTCTACAACCCTCCCTATCTCTGTAACCTCCTGCAGCCCCCGACAACCCTCCGAGATCTCTGCGCTCCTCCAATTCTGGCCTCTTGATTTCCATCGCTCCACCATTGGTGGCCGTGCCTTCAGCCGCCTGGGCTCTAAGCTCTGGAATTCCCTCCCTAAACCTCTCCGCCTCTCTCTCTCTCTCCTCCTTTAAGACACTCCTTAAAACCTACCTCTTCGACCAAGCTTTTGGTCACCTGTCCTAATATCTCCTTATTGGCCTTTATTGCAAGGGGTATGGAGTATAAAAGTGGGGAAGTTTTGATGCAACTTTACTGGTGCTGGTGAGACCGCACCGGGAGTACTGCGTACAGTTGTGGTCTCCATATTTCAGGAAGGATATGCTTGCATTGGAGGCAGTGCAGAGAAGGTTCACTAGGTTGATTCCTGGGATGAAGGGGGTTGACGTATGACGAAAGGTTGAGCAGGTTGGGCCTATACTCATTGGAGTTCAGAAGAATGAGAGGGGATCTTATTGAAACATATAAGATTCTGAGGGGGGATTGACAGGGTGGATGCCGAGAGGATGTTTCCCCTAGTGGGGGTATCTAGAACTGTGGGGCATAGTCTCAGAATAAGGGGTCGCCCATTTAAGACGGAGATGAGGAGGAATTTCTTCTCTCAGAGGGTCGTGAATCTTTGGAATTCTCTACCCCAGAGAGCTGTGGAGGCGGAGTCATTGAATATACTCAAGGCGGAGATAGACAGACATTTGAACTACAAGGGAATCAAGGAGTATGGGGAGAGAGCGGGAAAGTGGAGTTGAGGCCAAGATTGGATCAGCCATGATCTTATTGAAAGGCGGAGCAGGCTCGAGGAGCCGATTGGCCGACACCTGCTCCTGTTTCTTATGTTCTTATGTGGCTCAGTGTCAAATTCTGTCTGATTTACGCTCCTGTCAAGCGCCCTTGGGGGACGTTTAACTACGTTCCAGGTGCTGTATAAACAGGAGTGTTTGCTGTTGGTGTGTGCGTGTGTGTCAGAGGGCGAGCGTATCACACCTCGATTGCGCGAAGCGTTTTGCGGAAGTGTTGAGGGTTTGAATATGAGCAGTGAGAGGGCGAGCTGAGAGCTGTAGTATCATTGCTGCCAAGATCACCGTGGTGGAAGAGGACAGATTTATGCGCAAGACCGATGTGTTCATATCTGAGCACAATTTTCCTTCCCATCAGAATGAGTCAAAACATGGCATAAAATCCATTGCGATGCTTTTAGCATTGATTAGTCTGTTGGCTTCCTTTTTTTGTCTTAATGGATAATCTTTGGATGATTTCGTCAGCTTTAATGGCACTTTTAGCTGTCCCGCTGGAGATCCCGATCTCCCAGACTGTCCTTGTCTTTCTCCCCCCCCGCCCCCACCCACCGCCCCACACCTGCCAACCCATCCTCAATCGTCCCACCCCCTCGCGACACTGCCCTTAATCTATTACAGCAGGCAGTGAAGAAGGCAAATAGTATGTTGGCCTTCATAGCGAGAGGGTTTGAGTATAGGAACAGGGATGTCCTGCTGCAGTTGTACAGGGCCTTGGTGAGACCACACCTTGAGTACTGTGTGCAGTTTTGGTCGCCTTATCTGAGGAAGGATGTTCTTGCCGTGGAAGGAGTTCAGCGAAGATTCACCAGGCTGATACCTGGGATGGCAGGAATGACATATGAGGAGAGATTGGGTCGATTGGGCTTATACTCGCTGGAGTATAGAAGAATGAGAGGGGATCTCATCGAAACATATAAAATTCTGACAGGTCTGGACAAACTAGATGCAGGAAGAATGTTCCCGATGGTCGGAGAGTCCAGAACCAGGGGTCACAGTCTAAGGATAAGGGGTAAGCCATTTAGGACAGAAATGAGGAAGAATTTCTTCACCCTGAGAGTGGTGAACCTGTGGAATTCTCTACCACAGAAGGTAGTTGAGGCCAAGTCATTAAATATATTCAAGAATGAATTAGATATATTTCTTAAAGCTAAAGGGATCAAGGGATATGGGGAGAAGGCAGGTACAGGGTACTGAGTTTGGATGATCAGCCATGATCTCATCGAATGGCGGAGCAGGCTCGAGGGGCCGAATGGCCTACTCCTGCTCCTATCTTCTATGTTTTCTATGTTACAAAGTGTGTGTACAGTTTTGGGGCTGGATTCTGATACTGGGGCAGGATGGGGGCGCGTCATCCACTTTTCGTGTTATCCACCCGACTGCAATTGGATGTGGGAGATTCTGCAATTTTCACCTAATTGGGCAATTGAGTTCCAGCATGTGGGAACCCATGAACCAATTAGTGTTTTCAGTCTGAAAGTCGCCTCTGATGATGTCATCATTGCTGCTGCATTGAAGGTCTTCAGAGACTGCCTGGCCTTTGCTGTGAGAGGACATGGATGCAAAATGAGAGGGTTGCTCCCAGATATTTTTACACCACCACTGTGTGTGAGAGAGAGAGAGAGAGAGAAATAGCCACCCAAATGTGCTCCCGCCAGGTTTCACAATCGTGGTTCAGAACAGGCGTGCTTCACATAGAACAAGGGTTAAAATCACCAAGGCCTTTCAAAATGGCATTATAGAGCCAATTTAGTGCTTGTTAAGGGCCTTAACAGCCTATCCCGTCTCTTAGAGGCGGGACGGAGTCGGGACCAGCAGACACGATTTAATGAAAATTGCATGGAGGCGGACTTGTGCCCGCCCACCAGTTTTCGCAATTTTAACCCCCCCCCACACGCCTCCAAACCCACCTCCACGGGTCAATGAAAATCCAGCTCTTGGTCTCCTTACTGAAGGATATACTTGCGTTAGAGGGAGTTAGAGGGTTGGATTGATTCCTGGGATTCCTATGAGGAGAGATTGAGGAGATTTGGCCTGTGCTCTCTGGAGTTTAGAAGAATGAGAGGCGATCCCAATGAAACATACAACATTCTTCCAGGGCTTGACAGGGTAGACGCTGAGAGGATGTTTTTCCCACTGGCTGGGGAGTCTAGAACTACGGGTCACAGTCTCAGGATAAGGGGTCGGCCATTTAGGACTGAGATGAGGAGGAATTTCTTCACTCGGAGGGGTGGTGAATCTTTGGAATTCTCTACCCCAGAGGGCTGTGGAGGCTCAGTCGTTGAGTATATTCAAGACAGAGATTGATAGATTTTTTGGATATTAAGGGAATCAAGGGATATGGGGATCAGGCGGGAGAGTGGAGTTGAGGTCGAAGATCAGCCATGATCTTATTGAATGGCGGAGCAGGCTCGAGGGGCCGAATGGCCGACTCCTGCTCCTATTTCTTATGTTCTTATGGTCTTAAGTATTTACAGTACAAACACAGGCTATTCGGCCCAACTTGTCCGTGCCGGTGTTTATGCTCCACACGAGCCTCCTTCCACCCCTACTTCATCTCACCCTATCACCATATCCTTCTATTCCTTTCTCCCTCGTGTGTCTATCCAGCTTCTCCCTTAAATGCATCGATACTATTCGCCTCAACCACTCCCTGTGGTAGCGAGTTCCACATTCTCTCCACTCTCTGGGTAAAGAAGTTTCTCCTGAATTCCCCCATTGGATTTATTAGTGACTATCTTTTATTGATGGCCCCTAGTTCTGGTCTCCCCCACCAATGGAAACATCTTCTCTACGTCTACCCTATCGAAGCCCCTTCATAATTTTAAAGACCTCTATTAGGTCACCCCTCAGCCTTTTCTTTTCAAGAGAAAAGAGCCCCAGCCTGTTCAATCTTTCCTGATAGCTGTAACCTCTCAGTTCTGGTATCATCCTTGTAAATGTTTTTCTGCACCTTCTCCAGTGCCTCTATATCATTTTTATAATATAGAGACCAGAACTGTGCGCGGTGCTCCAAGTGTGGTCTAACCAAGGTATACGGAGACCAGAACTGTGCTCGGTGCTCCAAGTGTGGCCTAACCAAGGTATACGGAGACCAGAACTGTGCACGGTGCTTCAAGTGTGGTCCAACCAAAGGTATATGGAGACCAGAACTGTGCACGGTGATCCAAGTGAGATCTAACCAAGGTATATAGAGACCAGAACTGTGCACAGTGCTCCTAGTGTGGTCTAACCAAGGTATATGGAGACCACAACTGTGCACAGTGCCCCAAGTGTGGTCTAACCAAGGTATATGGAGACCAGAACTGTGCACAGTGCTCCCAGTGTGGTCTAACCAAGGTATATGGAGACCACAACTGTGCACAGTGCCCCAAGTGTGGTCTAGCCAAGGTTTATGGAGACCAGAACTGTGCACAGTGCTCCAAGTGTGGTCCAGCCAAGGTCTATGGAGACCAGAACTGTGCACAGTGCTCCAAGTGTGGTCCAGCCAAGGTATATGGAGACCAGAACTGTGCACAGTGCTCCAAGTGTGGTCTAGCCAAGGTCTATGGAGACCAGAACTTTGCACGGTGCTCCAAGTGTGGTCTAGCCAAGGTCTATGGAGACCAGAACTGTGCACAGTGCTCCCAGTGTGGTCTAGCCAAGGTCTATGGAGACCAGAACTGTGCACGGTGCTCCAAGTGTGGTCTACCCAAGGTCTATGGAGACCAGAACTGTGCACAGTGCCCCAAGTGTGGTCTAGCCAAGGTATACGGAGACCAGAACTGTTCACAATCACCAGGAACTAATGCAGTTGGGCATTTTACCTTCTGCCTACTCGACGACTGAGCCTCCACAGCCCTCTGGGGTAGAGAATTCCAAAGATTCACCGCCCTCTGAGTGAAGAAATTCCTCCTCATCTCGGTCCTGAATGGCCGACCCCTTATCCTGAGACTGTGACCCCCCGCTGGTTCTAGACTCCCCAGCCAGGTGGGGGAAACAGCCTCTCAGCATCTACATCTCATTGGAGTTCAGAAGAATGAGAGGCGATCTTATTGAAACATATAAGATTGTGAAGGGGTTGGATCGGGTGGATGCGGGGAGGATGTTCCCGATGACGGGTGAGACTAGAACTAGGGGACATAGTCTTAGAATAAGGGGCTGCTCTTTCAAAACTGAGATGAGAAGGAACTACTTCACTCAGAGGGTGGTAGGTCCATGGAATATGCTGCCCCAAAAAGCTGTAGAAGCTACATCATCACATAAATTTAAAACAGAAATAGACAGTTTCCTGGAAGTAAAGGGAATTAAGGGTTACGGGGAGCGGGCAGGAATTTGGACATGAGTCCAGGTTCGGATCGGTCATGGCCCTGTGGGTAGCGCAGCGGGCCCAGGGGCCGTGTAGCCTGATCCTGCTCCTATTTCGTGTGTCCAATTCTGTTAGGTTCAGGAGATGGTTCTGTGATAGTAGATTGGCGGTTAGGATCAGATCAGCCATGATCTTATTGAATGGTGGAGCAGGCTCGAGGGGCCGATTGGCCTACTCCTGCTCCTATTTCTTATGTTCTTATGTTCTTATACCCTGTCGAGCCTTGTAAGAATTTTATACCTTTCAATGAGATCACCTCTCATTCTTCTAAACTCCCGAGCCCTGCTCAGTCTTTGCTTGACGCACTGAGGTATTGGGTTGAGCTGGGCGCGCAGGGAGTTAAAAGAGTCTGGGATGCAAATGTGATGGTAAGCGGAGCCATATGCATTGTTTGCCACTTGTTAAACTTTTGCCAGCAGTAGGCTTTTTACAAGGGCAATCATTCATTCAGGGCATTATGAGTACAGTGGTTCCCTTGCATGATTTAAACCACACAAGAACGTGAGTCAGGGGCTCAGCCCAAATTCTTACAAGTGTTCCTTCCAAAACTCTGCCGGCACCGGTCCTTACCTCGCACCCAGTCCCGTTCACCCATCGCCCCTCCCTGTGCTCGCTGACCTACACTGGCTCCCGGTCCGGCAACACCTCGATTTCAAAATTCTCATCCTTGTTTTCATGACCTCCTCGCTCCCCTCCGTATCTCTGTAACCTCCTCCAGCCCCCTACAACCCTCCCTATCTCTGTAACCTCCTCCAGCCCCCTACAACCATCCCTATCTCTGTAACCTCCTCCAGCCCCTACAACTCTCCCTATCTCTGTAACCTCCTCCAGCCCCTACAACCCTCCCTATCTCTGTAACCTCCTCCAGCCCCCTACAACCCTCCCTATCTCTGTAACCTCCTCCAGCCCCCTACAACCCTCCCTGTCTCTGTAACTGCCTCCAGCCCCTACAACCCTCCCTATCTCTGTAACCTCCTCCAGCCCCTACAACCCTCCCTATCTCTGTAACCTCCTCCAGCCTCTACAACCCTCCCTATCTCTGTAACCTCCTCCAGCCCCTGCAACCCTCCCTATCTCTAACCTCCTCCAGCCCCTACAACCCTCCCTATCTCTGTACCCTCCTCCAGCCCCTACAACCCTCCCTATCTCTGTAACCTCCTCCAGCCCCTGCAACCCTCCCTATCTCTAACCTCCTCCAGCCCCCTACATCCCTCCCTATCTCTGTAACCTCCTCCAGCCCCCACAATCATCCCTATCTCTGTAACCTCCTCCAGCCCCCTACAACCCTCCCTATCTCTGTAACCTCCTCCAGCCCCCTACAACCCTCCCTATCTCTGTAATCTCCTCCAGCCCCCTACCACCCTCCCTATCTCTGTAACCTCCTCCAGCCCCCTACAACCCTCCCTATCTCTGTAACCTCCTCCAGCGCCTACAACCCTCCCTATCTCTGTAACCTCCTCCAGCCCCCGACAACCCTCCCTATCTCTGTAACCTCCTCCAGTCCCCTACAACCCTCCGAGATCTCTGCGCTCCTCCAATTCTGGCCTCTTGAGCATCCCCCTGATTTCCATCGCTCCACCATTGGCGGCCGTGCCTTCAGCCACCTGGGCCCCAAAGCTTTCGAATTCCCTGCCTAAACCTCTTCGCCTCTCCTCCTTTAAGACGCTCCTTAAAACCTCCCTCCGGACCTAATATCGCCTTAAGTGACTCGGTGCCAGATCTTGTCTGATTGACGCTACTGTGAAGCGCCTTGGGATAATTTACGATGTTAAAGGCGCTGTGTAAATGGGTGTTGTTGTACTCAAACACATTGTGGTAACACAATACAGCTTCCTGTGACTCGAACTTTATTACATCACTTCCTGTGATTAGTCCAGGATAAATACTGGGCTGATCAGTTGGATCCTGGAGAGGCATAGAGTAAGACCTCTTTTGTATGTAGCACCTTTTTAGTTGATTAAAGCTTACTTTAAGTTCACCACGCGTAAGGCTCATTCTTACGACACACATTCTTCCAGAAGGATTCACTAGATTGTAACACAGAAAGGAGTGTCAGTACTGAGGGAGGCCGCACTGTCGGAGGGGCAGTACTGAGGGGGCGCCGCACTGTCGGAGGGGCAATACTGAGGGAGCGCCGCACTGTCGGAGGGGCAGTGCTGAGGGAGCGCCGCACTGTCGGAGGGGCAGTACTGAGGGAGCGCCGCACTGTCAGAGGGGCGGTACTGAGGGAGCGCCGCACTGTCGGAGGGGCAGTGCTGAGGGAGCGCCGCACTGTCGGAGGGGCGGTACTGAGGGAGCGCCGCACTGTCGGAGGGGCAGTACTGAGGGAGCGCCGCACTGTTGGAGGGGCGGTACTGAGGGGAGCGCCGCACTGTCGGAGGGGCAGTACTGAGGGAGCACCGCACTGTCGGAGGGGCAGTACTGAGGGAGCGCCGCACTGTCGGAGGGGCGGTACTGAGGGAGCGCCGCACTGTTGGAGGGGCGGTACTGAGGGAGCGCCGCACTGTCGGAGGGGCGGTACTGAGGGAGCGCCGCACTGTCGGAGGGGCGGTACTGAGGGAGCGCCGCACTGTCGGAGGGGCAGTACTGAGGGAGGGCCGCACTGTCAGAGGGGCAGTACTGAGGGAGCGCCGCACTGTCGGAGGGGCGGTACTGAGGGAGCGCCGCACTGTCGGAGGGGCAGTACTGAGGGAGCGCCGCACTGTCGGAGGGGCAGTGCTGAGGGAGCGCCGCGCTGTCGGAGGTGCCGTCTTTCGGATAAGACGTTAAACCGAGGCTCTCTCCGCCCTCTCAAGTGGACTTAAAAGACCCCACGGCCGCTATTTCGAAGAAGGGCAGAGGGGGAGTTCCCCCGGTGTCCTGGGGCCGATATTTATCCCTCAACCAACATCACATTTTTTAAAAACAGATGATCCAGTCATTTATCACATTGCTGTTTGTGGGAGCTTGCTGTGCGCAAATTGGCTGCCGCGTTTCCCACATTACAACAGTGACCACACTTCAAATGTTCTTCATTGGCTGTGAAGAGCATTGGGACGTCCTGAGGTGGGGAAAGGCGCTGGGGAAATGCGAGTTCGTTCCATCTTCGTCTGAAAAGTTTATGCAGCATAAATCATTACCGGCTGCAGGGCAAAGGCAGTAAATGATATCCCTTACCCTGTGTGCAAAGCATGATTTATCCTGTCACTGGATGTGGGAGGTGTGGAGCCCGGGGCGTCCACTCATACCAGGGAAAAGAGAGCGGAACATTCCGGCAAAATTCTCTGTCCGTGAGAGCTGGTTTTCATCAAAGGGCTTTTTTAAAAAAAACTTTCCCCCCCTTCGGTGCAGCTGCGCTTCAGAAGGGAATCTGACAGGCGAAAAAAAAACTGCATGAATAATGGTTCTGCCTTTGACACGTGAACTTGTGTCGACCACATGTGGTTACAACTGCCTGGGAGCGAGGGAGAGAGAGAGGGAGGGAGAGAGAG
>JASTWF010003082.1:0-10958 GCA_030390025.1 Squalus acanthias
ACAAGGAGCTTTGTGGTTTGAGGAATTGGCTCAGTCTCCGTGTGAAAGGCCCGTTCACCTTTGCCCTATTTCCACAGGTGAGTAAATAGAGAATACAACAATGAAATTCTGAGACTATTTCAGGGAAGAACTCAGGGACTTTGGCTGAGATCCCAGAGCAGTCATCTCCCTGTCAGATGAGGTAAATTGACCCCTTGCTAATGTGTATGGTTTAATAACTATCTTGGCTCAAGCTACAAGAACTAGAAAGACGACTTTTCTTCAGAGAAGTTTAAGGGCAGGTCATGTTTCCACACACGGCCAGCCCACACAGACCCGTGTCCCTCTCACACAAGTTGAGCACAAGAGACCACTTTACAATATTTGAAAGGATCCTTCAAGACAAAAGCTGGTGTCAGTGGCTGGATGTTGTATCCTGAACAATGACTTTCTCCATCGATCACCCCTTCAAGTTTAAAGTAGATTTATCTGCTCCGGGCCGTGTTGATGGACTCAGGGAATTCCGCAGAGAGTCACGAGGAAAGGAAGGAACACCTTTCACAGTCTCGGGATATTCCAAAGCAAGTCAGTGAGGCCTCAGAAACTCAGAACTGGGGTGAACACAGTCTCCAGCCCAGACATTCCCGTTAATAATCTGCTACTCTTCAAACTGGTAGGTATCTGATCCAGAAAAGACAGGAACCTTCTCTCCTGTTCCCCTGTTTCAGTCACTGCTCGCAGCGACCAGTCTGGAATTCCAATGGTGATTGGTGGGATAACTGCCTCACGTTGGGTTCTGATGGGCCAATTTCCTGACTCCACTGGCCAATGTTCTGGTGGTATCGAGGCTGCCAGATGTGGGAATGCTCTATCCTGCTGGAAATGCACCAACTTTATTCTTTGAGGCATGTTCTGGTGAAGGGACCAGTGGGAGTGAAAGTGGTTGCTTGAAATGGACAGGCACTTCGTTCTAATACTGAACCATGGGGCATTGGTCCTGGACAGCAGCCTGGCCTAAAGCAACGCCCCTCTGGCATGGGGTCAAAGGTTGCTCAGCAGCGATCAGTATAGTGGAGGTCATAGAAAGGTCAAATACCCATTTCTCAACTGTGCTTTTATTCCACACCTGGTAGCACTTAGGTTTTCAAGAGCCTTTGCAGCTGTTGATTTTAAAATTCTCACCTTGTTTTCAAATCCCTCCATGGCCTCGCCCCTCCCTATCTCTGCAACCTCCTTCAGCCCCACAACCCCCCCGAGATCTCCGCGCTCCTCTAATTCTGCCCTCTTGAGCATCCCTGATTATAATCGCTCCACCATTGGCGGCCGTGCCTTCTGCTGCCTCTACATGTTGCCCCTCGGCGACATCATCCGAAAACACAGCAGCAGTTTCCACATGTACGCTGACGACACCCGGCTCTACCTCACCCCCACCTCTCTCAACCCCTCCACTCTCTCTAAATTGTCAGACTGCTTGCCCGACATCCAGTACTGGATGAGCAGAAATTTCCTCCAATTAAATATTGGGAAGACCCAAGCCATTGTTTTCGGCCCCCGCCACAAACTCCGTTCCCTAGCCACCGACTCCATCCCTCTCCCTGGTAGCTATCTGAGGCTGAACCACACTGTTCACAACCTTGGTGTAGTATTTGAAATCCAAGGTGAGCTTCCGACCACATATCCGCAGCATAACTAAGACCGCCTATTTCCACCTTCGTAACATGGTGTCTCTGCCCCGCCTCAGCTCATCTGCTGCTGAAACCCTCATCCATGCCTTTGTACCTCCAGACTTGACTATTCCAACACACTCCTGGCCGGCCTCCCACATTCCACCCTCCGTAAACTTGAGGCATTCCAAATCTCGGCTGCCCCGTGTCCTAACTCGCACCGAGTCCCGTTCACCCATCACCCCCGTGTCCTAACTCGCACCAAGTCCCGTTCACCCATCACCCCCGTGTCCTAACTCGCACCGAGTCCCGTTCACCCCCCCCCGTGTCCTAACTCGCACCAAGTCCCGTTCACCCCCCCCCGTGTCCTAACTCACACCAAGTCCCGTTCACCCCCCCCGTGTCCTAACTCACACCGAGTCCCGTTCACCCATCACCCCCGTGTCCTAACTCGCACCGAGTCCCGTTCACCCCCCCCCGTGTCCTAACTCGCACCAAGTCCCGTTCACCCCCCCCGTGTCCTAACTCACACCAAGTCCCGTTCACCCATCACCCCCGTGTCCTAACTCACACCCAGTCCCGTTCACCCACCCCCCCCCGTGTCCTAACTCGCACCAAGTCCCGTTCACCCCCCCCCGTGTCCTAACTCGCACCAAGTCCCGTTCACCCCCCCCGTGTCCTAACTCGCACCAAGTCCCGTTCACCCATCACCCCCGTGTCCTAACTCGCACCAAGTCCCGTTCACCCATCACCCCCGTGTCCTAACTCGCACCAAGTCCCGTTCACCCATCACCCCCGTGTCCTAACTCGCACCAAGTCCCGTTCACCCATCACCCCCGTGTCCTAACTCACACCGAGTCCTGTTCACCCCCCCCCGTGTCCTAACTCGCACCAAGTCCCGTTCACCCATCACCCCCGTGTCCTAACTCGCACCGAGTCCTGTTCACCCATCACCCCTGTGCTCACTGACCTACATTGGCTCCCGGTTAAGCAACGCCTCGATTTTAAAATTCTCACCTTGTTTTCAAATCCCTCCATGGCCTCCTCGCCCCTCTCTATCTCTGTACTCTCCTCCAGCCCCACAACCCCCCGAGATCTCTGCGCTCCTCTAATTTGGCCCTCTTGAGCATCCCCCGATTTCCATCGCTCCACCATTGGCGGCCGTGCCTTCAGCTGCCTGGGCCCCGAGCTCTGGAATTCCCTCCCTAAACCTCTCCGCCTCTCTCTCCTCCTTTAAGACGCTCCTTAAAACCTGCCTCTTTGACCCAGCTTTTGGTCACCTGTCCTATTGGCCCAGAAATTGATCTCGCTCTGTTCCCGCGGGGGTAAGGCTTTCCCGCGATCTCTCACCTCGCTTGTGCTTTTTCAGATCCAGCTCGCACGAACTTGATGTTCTAGACATCAGCTGGGCAGTGCTTGCGTATCCCACCGGCGTAGTGAATTTGTGCGAGCTGTGGGATCACGTGACTCAGTTAGAGCCAATGGCAGCACACCATCTTCCATTCATAAGTTTCACAAAGGTCATGGCCCAGAAATTGATCTCGCTCTGTTCCCGCGGGGGTAAGCCTTCCCCGCGATGTCTCACCTCGCTTATGCTTTTTCTGATCCAGCTCGCACGAAATTGATGTTCCAGACATCAGCTGTGCTGGGCTTGCGTATCCCAGCGGCGCAGTTAATTCGTGCGAGCTGTGGGATCACGTGACTCAGTTAGAGCCAATGGCAGCACACCATCTTCCATTCATAAGTCTCACAGCATGTTATGAATCTTACACCCCCCCAAAATAACAGCTAAACCTCAATTAAATTTTTAAAAAAAACCATCACATTAATAAAATAAGTATAGTTAAATAAATTAACCATTTTAAATAAAAAATTAAATTTTTGAAAAAATTTAAAATCTTTTAAAAAGTTATAAAAATAAACTTACCTGTCTTTAAAGTCTCTAAAAAAGATATACCTGTAAAAAAAAATTCAAAAAAATACTTAATTCACTACTTACCTTGTTAAAAGTGGGTCTTACTCCTCCTTTTTCCATTTCTAAAATCTTCAGTACTTACCTGCGCGTCCAAAGCATGAAGTGCACAGCGTGCGCGCAGCCTGTAGCGCGCACGCGATGCACCGAGGAACCGCCCCCTTTTCAAAAGAGCAAGTGCCGGTTTTCAGCGCATGCGCAGGGCATGCAGAAAACCGGCAATTGCAGAGGGAATACGCGAGAGTACGCAGTGCGTACTCTCGCGCATCGGGATGAATTTTTGGGCCAATATCTCCTTCTGTGGCTCACTGTGATTACGCTCCTGTGAAGCACCTTGGGACGTTTTACTACTATATAAGGGCAAGTTGTCGTTGATAGAAATGATTTTCGATCAGCACTGTTACTTGCTCCAGTGACTGGCTGCCAGATTTGCATCTTCCAACATGTCCAGCCGCCAACAAATCTGGATCAGCAGCGAGCTGGATCCAAGCTATGCTATCTGTTGCAAGAATACCTGCAGCAACCACAGCACAGCACTGCACGCCCCCATCCAGCTCTCTGCTCACCCATCCAGTGACACCAATGGTCAGCTTGGGTCTGCACCGTGCATCCACCTCCCCCACTTCCACATCTGCTCCACTGCTGAACATTTTCACACGGGAAGCGAAGATCTGGCACCCTCTCCCCAAATGGCTGCGGATGCTGTGAGTCAATTGAAATTTACAAGACTGAGATCGATAGATTTTTGTGAGGCAAAACTATCAGAGGATATGGAAAAAAGGCGGATAAATGGGGTTGAGGTACAGATCAGCCATCATCTGATGGAATGAAGGAGAAGGCTGAGGGGCTTAATGGCCTCCTCCTGTTCCTGTGTAACAGGCTCGAGGGGCTGACTGGCCTCCTTCAGTTGCTGTGTAACAGACTCGAGGGGCTGAATGGTCTCCTCCTGTTCCTGTGTTACAGACTCGAGGGGCTGAATGGCCTCCTGCTGTTCCTGTGTAACATCCTGTGGGGCTGAATGGGCTCCTGTTCCTGTGTAACAGGCTCGAGGGGCTGAATGTCCTCCTCCTGTTCCTGTGTAACAGGCTCGAGGGGCTGAATGTCCTCCTCCTGTTCCCGGATAACAGGCTCGAGGGGCTGAATGGTCTCCTCCTGTTCCTTTGTAACAGGCTCAAGGGTTGAATGGTCTCCTCCTGTTCCTTTGTAACAGACTCGAGGGGCTGAATGGCCTCCTCCTGTTCCTGTGTAACAGGCTCAAGGGTTGAATGGCCTCCTGCTGTTCCTGTGTAACAGGCTCGAGGGGCTGAAAGGTCTCCTCCACTTCCTGTGTAACAGGCTCGAAGGGCTGAATGGGCTCCTGTTCCCTGATAGAAGGCTCGAGGGGCTGAATGGCCTTCTGCTGTTCCTGTGTAACAGCTTGGAGGGGCTGAATGGCCTCCTCCTGTTCCTGTGTAACAGACTCGAGGGGCTGAATGGCCTCCTCATGTTCCTGTGTAACAGGCTCGAGGGGCTGCATGGACTCCTCCTGTTCCTGTGTAACAGCTTCGAGGGGCTGAATGGGTTTCTCCTGTTCCTGTGTAACAGGCTCGAGGGGCTGAATGGCCTCCTCCTGTTCCTGTGTAACAGGCTCGAGGGGCTGAACGCCCTCCTCCTGTTCCTGTGTAACGGGCTCGAGGGGCTGAATGGCCTCCTCCTGTTCCTGTGTAACAGCTTGAGGGGCTGAATGGCCTCCTCCAGTTCCTGTGTAACAGGCTCGAGGGGGCTGAATGGGCCTCCTCCTGTTCCTGTGTAACAGGCTCGAGGGGGCTGAATGACCTCCTCCTGTTCCTGAGTAACAGGCTCGAGTGGCTGAATGGTCTCCTCCTGTTCCTGTGTAACAGGCTCGAGGGGGCTGAATGGTCTACTCCTGTTCCTGTGAAACAGGCTCGAGGGGCTGAATGGTCTTCTCCTGTTCCTGTGAAACAGGCTCGAGTGGCTGAATGGTCTCCTCCTGTTCCTGTGTAACAGGCTCGAGGGGGCTGAATGGTCTACTCCTGTTCCTGTGTAACATGCTCGAGGGGCTGAATGGGCCTCCTCCTGTTCCTGTGTAACAGGCTCGAGGGGCTGAATGGCCTCCTCCTGTTCCTGTATAACAGGCTCGAGGGGCTGATTGGCCTCCTCCTGTCCCTTGTAACAGGCTCGAGGGGCTGAACGGCCTCCTCCTGTTCCTGTGTAACAGCTTCGAGGGGCTGAATGGGCTCCTGATCCTGTGTAACAGGCTCGAGCGGCGGAACGGCCTCCTCCTGTTCCTGTGTAACAGCTTCGAGGGGCTGAATGGGCTCCTGTTCCTGTGTAACAGACTCGAGGGGTTGAATGTCCTTCACCTGTTCCTGTGTAACAGGCTCGAGTGGCTGAATGGCCTCCTCCTGTTCCCGTGTAACAGGCTCGAAGGGCTGAATGGCCTCCTCCTGTTCCTTTGTAACAGACTCGAGGGGCTGAATGGGTTCCTCCTGTTCATGTGTAACAGGCTCGAGGGGCTGAATGGCCTCCTCCTGTTCCCGTGTAACAGACTCGAGGGGCTGAATGGGTTCCTCCTGTTGCTGTGTAACAGGCTCGAGTGGCTGAATGGCCTCCTCCTGTTCCCGTGTAACAGGCTCGAAGGGCTGAATGGCCTCCTCCTGGTCCTGTGTAACAGGATCGAGGGTTGAATGGCCTCCTGCTGTTCCTGTGTAACAGGCTCGAGGGGCTGAAAGGTCTCCTCCACTTCCTGTGTAACAGGCTCGAAGGGCTGAATGGGCTCCTGTTCCCTGATAGAAGGCTCGAGGGGCTGAATGGCCTTCTGCTGTTCCTGTGTAACAGCTTGGAGGGGCTGAATGGCCTCCTCCTGTTCCTGTGTAACAGACTCGAGGGGCTGAATGCCCTCCTCCTGTTCCTGTGTAACGGGCTCGAGGGGCTGAATGGCCTCCTCCTGTTCCTGTGTAACAGCTTGAGGGGCTGAATGGCCTCCTCCAGTTCCTGTGTAACAGGCTCGAGGGGCTGAATGGCCTCCTCCTGTTCCTGTGTAACAGGCTCGAGGGGGCTGAATGGGCCTCCTCCTGTTCCTGTGTAACAGGCTCGCGGGGGCTGAATGACCTCCTCCTGTTCCTGAGTAACAGGCTCGAGTGGCTGAATGGTCTCCTCCTGTTCCTGTGTAACAGGCTCGAGGCGGCTGAATGGTCTACTCCTGTTCCTGTGAAACAGGCTCGAGGGGCTGAATGGTCTCCTCCTGTTCCTGTGAAACAGGCTCGAGTGGCTGAATGGTCTCCTCCTGTTCCTGTGTAACAGGCTCGAGGGGGCTGAATGGTCTACTCCTGTTCCTGTGAAACAGGCTCGAGGGGTTGAATGGTCTCCTCCTGTTCCTATGTAACAGGCTCGAGGGGCTGAATGTCCTCCTCCTGTTCCTGTTTAACAGGTTCGAGGGGCTGAATAGTCTCCTCCTGTTCCTTTGTAACAGACTCGAGGGGCTGAATGGGCTCCTGTTCCTGTGTAACAGCCTCGAGGGGCTGACTGGCCTCCTCCTGTTCCTGTATAACAGGCTCGAGGGGCTGATTGGCCTCCTCCTGTCCCTTGTAACAGGCTCGAGGGGCTGAATGGCCTCCTCCTGTTCCTGTGTAACAGCTTCGAGGGGCTGAATGGGCTCCTGATCCTGTGTAACAGGCTCGAGGGGCTGAACGGCCTCCTCCTGTTCCTGTGTAACAGCTTCGAGGGGCTGAATGGGCTCCTGTTCCTGTGTAACAGACTCGAGGGGTTGAATGTCCTTCACCTGTTCCTGTGTAACAGGCTCGAGTGGCTGAATGGCCTCCTCCTGTTCCCGTGTAACAGGCTCGTAGGGCTGAATGGCCTCCTCCTGTTCCTTTGTAACAGACTCGAGGGGCTGAATGGGTTCCTCCTGTTGCTGTGTAACAGGCTCGAGTGGCTGAATGGCCTCCTCCTGTTCCCGTGTAACAGGCTCGAAGGGCTGAATGGCCTCCTCCTGTTCCTTTGTAACAGACTCGAGGGGCTGAATGGTCTCCTGTTCCTGTGTAACAGCCTCGAGGGGCTGAATGGGTTCCTCCTGTTCCTGTGTAACAGGCTCGAGGGGCTGAATGGTCTCCTCCTGTTCCTGTGCAACAGGCTCGAGGGGCTGAATGGCCTCCTCCTGGTCCTGTGTAACAGGATCGAGTGTTGAATGGCCTCCTGCTGTTCCTGTGTAACAGGCTCGAGGGGCTGAATGGCCTCCTCCTGGTCCTGTGTAACAGGATCGAGTGTTGAATGGCCTCCTCCTGTTCCTGCGCAACAGGCTCGAGTGTTGAATGACCTCCTCCTGTTCCTGAGTAACAGGCTCGAGGGGCTGAATGGCCTCCTCCTGTTCCTGTGTAACAGCTTCGAGGGGCTGAATGGGCCTCCTCCTGTTCCTGTGTAACAGGCTCGAGGGGCTGATTGGCCTCCTCCTGTTCCTGTGTAACAGGCTCGAGGGGCTGAACGCCCTCCTCCTGTTCCTGTGTAACGGGCTCGAGGGGCTGAATGGCCTCCTCCTGTTCCGGTGTAACAGCTTGAGGGGCTGATTGGCCTCCTCCAGTTCCTGTGTAACAGGCTCGAGGGGCTGAATGGCCTCCTCCTGTTCCTGTGTAACAGGCTCGAGGGGGCTGAATGACCTCCTCCTGTTCCTGAGTAACAGGCTCGAGGGGCTGAATGGTCTCCTCCTGTTCCTGTGTAACAGGCTCGAGGGGGCTGAATGGTCTACTCCTGTTCCTGTGAAACAGGCTCGAGGGGTTGAATGGTCTCCTCCTGTTCCTGTGTAACAGGCTCGAGGGGGCTGAATGGCCTACTCCTGCTCCTGTGTAACAGGCTCAAGGTTGAATGGCCTCCTGCTGTTCCTGTGTAAAAAGCTCGAAGGGCTGAATGGGCTCCTGTTCCCTGATAGCAGGCTCGAGGGGCTGAATGGCCTCCTCCTGTTCCTGTGTAACAGACTCGAGGGGCTGAATGGCCTCCTCCTGTTCCTGTGTAACAGCTTTGAGGGGCTGAATGGGCTCCTGTTCCTGCATAACAGGCTCGAAGGGCTGAATGGCCTCCTCCTGTTCCTGTGTAACGGGCTCGAGGGGCTGAATGGTCTACTCCTGTTCCTGTGAAACAGGCTCGAGGGGCTGAATGGCCTCCTCCTGTTCCTGTGTAACAGGCTCGAGGGGCTGAACGCCCTCCTCCTGTTCCTGTGTAACGGGCTCGAGGGGCTGAATGGCCTCCTCCTGTTCCTGTGTAACAGCTTGAGGGGCTGAATGGCCTCCTCCAGTTCCTGTGTAACAGGCTCGAGGGGCTGAATGGCCTCCTCCTGTTCCTGTGTAACAGGCTCGAGGGGGCTGAATGGGCCTCCTCCTGTTCCTGTGTAACAGGCTCGCGGGGGCTGAATGACCTCCTCCTGTTCCTGAGTAACAGGCTCGAGTGGCTGAATGGTCTCCTCCTGTTCCTGTGTAACAGGCTCGAGGCGGCTGAATGGTCTACTCCTGTTCCTGTGAAACAGGCTCGAGGGGCTGAATGGTCTCCTCCTGTTCCTGTGAAACAGGCTCGAGTGGCTGAATGGTCTCCTCCTGTTCCTGTGTAACAGGCTCGAGGGGGCTGAATGGTCTACTCCTGTTCCTGTGAAACAGGCTCGAGGGGTTGAATGGTCTCCTCCTGTTCCTATGTAACAGGCTCGAGGGGCTGAATGTCCTCCTCCTGTTCCTGTTTAACAGGTTCGAGGGGCTGAATAGTCTCCTCCTGTTCCTTTGTAACAGACTCGAGGGGCTGAATGGGCTCCTGTTCCTGTGTAACAGCCTCGAGGGGCTGAATGGCCTCCTCCTGTTCCTGTATAACAGGCTCGAGGGGCTGATTGGCCTCCTCCTGTCCCTTGTAACAGGCTCGAGGGGCTGAATGGCCTCCTCCTGTTCCTGTGTAACAGCTTCGAGGGGCTGAATGGGCTCCTGATCCTGTGTAACAGGCTCGAGGGGCTGAACGGCCTCCTCCTGTTCCTGTGTAACAGCTTCGAGGGGCTGAATGGGCTCCTGTTCCTGTGTAACAGACTCGAGGGGTTGAATGTCCTTCACCTGTTCCTGTGTAACAGGCTCGAGTGGCTGAATGGCCTCCTCCTGTTCCCGTGTAACAGGCTCGTAGGGCTGAATGGCCTCCTCCTGTTCCTTTGTAACAGACTCGAGGGGCTGAATGGGTTCCTCCTGTTGCTGTGTAACAGGCTCGAGTGGCTGAATGGCCTCCTCCTGTTCCCGTGTAACAGGCTCGAAGGGCTGAATGGCCTCCTCCTGTTCCTTTGTAACAGCCTCGAGGGGCTGAATGGGTTCCTCCTGTTCCTGTGTAACAGCCTCGAGGGGCTGAATGGGTTCCTCCTGTTCCTGTGTAACAGGCTCGAGGGGCTGAATGGTCTCCTCCTGTTCCTGTGCAACAGGCTCGAGGGGCTGAATGGCCTCCTCCTGGTCCTGTGTAACAGGATCGAGTGTTGAATGGCCTCCTGCTGTTCCTGTGTAACAGGCTCGAGGGGCTGAATGGCCTCCTCCTGGTCCTGTGTAACAGGATCGAGTGTTGAATGGCCTCCTGCTGTTCCTGCGCAACAGGCTCGAGTGTTGAATGACCTCCTCCTGTTCCTGAGTAACAGGCTCGAGGGGCTGAATGGCCTCCTCCTGTTCCTGTGTAACAGCTTCGAGGGGCTGAATGGGCCTCCTCCTGTTCCTGTGTAACAGGCTCGAGGGGCTGATTGGCCTCCTCCTGTTCCTGTGTAACAGGCTCGAGGGGCTGAACGCCCTCCTCCTGTTCCTGTGTAACGGGCTCGAGGGGCTGAATGGCCTCCTCCTGTTCCGGTGTAACAGCTTGAGGGGCTGATTGGCCTCCTCCAGTTCCTGTGTAACAGGCTCGAGGGGCTGAATGGCCTCCTCCTGTTCCTGTGTAACAGGCTCGAGGGGGCTGAATGACCTCCTCCTGTTCCTGAGTAACAGGCTCGAGGGGCTGAATGGTCTCCTCCTGTTCCTGTGTAACAGGCTCGAGGGGGCTGAATGGTCTACTCCTGTTCCTGTGAAACAGGCTCGAGGGGTTGAATGGTCTCCTCCTGTTCCTGTGTAACAGGCTCGAGGGGGCTGAATGGCCTACTCCTGCTCCTGTGTAACAGGCTCAAGGTTGAATGGCCTCCTGCTGTTCCTGTGTAAAAAGCTCGAAGGGCTGAATGGGCTCCTGTTCCCTGATAGCAGGCTCGAGGGGCTGAATGGCCTCCTCCTGTTCCTGTGTAACAGACTCGAGGGGCTGAATGGCCTCCTCCTGTTCCTGTGTAACAGCTTTGAGGGGCTGAATGGGCTCCTGTTCCTGCATAACAG
>JASTWF010003083.1:0-10941 GCA_030390025.1 Squalus acanthias
GGTTCGAATCCGACCTCGGGTGACTGTCTGTGTGGAGTTTGCACATTCTTCCCGTGTCTGCGTGGGTTTCCTCCGGGTGCTCCGGTTTCCTCCCACCATCCAAAAATATGCGGGTTAGGTTGATTTGGCTATGATAAATTGACCCTTTGTGTTAGGGGGGGGGGGGGATTAAATTTATGGGGATAGGATGGGATATGTTAGGGGGAATTAAATACGTGGGGTTACAGGGGTAGGGTGGGATATGTGTACTTTGGGGATTAAAGCAGGGACAGGGTACTGGATTTGGATGATCAGCCATGATCGTAATGAATGGTGGAGCAGGCTCGACGGGCCGAATGGCCTACTTCTGCTCCTAGATTCTATGTTTATAATTCACTCCCCCCCTCAGAGTAAAACATTTATAATTCACTCCCCCCTCCCCCCCCTCCGACAGTGCAGCACTCCCTCAGTACTGCCCCTCCGACAGTTCAGTACTGACCCTCCGACAGTGCAGCACTCCCTCAGTACTGCCCCTCCAACAGTGCGGGGCTCCCTCAGTACTGCCCCTCCGACAGTGCAGCGCTCCCTCAGTACTGTCCCTCCGACAGTGCAGCGCTCCCTCAGTACTGCCACTCCGACAGTGCGGCGCTCCCTCAGTACTGCCACTCCGACAGTGCAGCGCTCCCTCAGTACTGTCCCTCCGACAGTGCAGCGCTCCCTCAGTACTGACCCTCCCACAGTGCAGCGCTCCCTCAGTACTGCCCCTCCGACAGTGCAGCTCTCCCTCAGTACTGCCACTCCGACAGTGCATCACTCGCTCAGTACTGACCCTCCGACAGTGCAGCGCTCCCTCAGTACTGCCCCTCCGACAGTGCAGCGCTCCCTCAGTACTGCCCCTCCGACAGTGCAGCACTCCCTCAGTACTGCCCCTCCGACAGTGCGGCACTCCCTCAGTACTGACCCTCCGACAGTGCAGCGCTCCCTCAGTACTGCCCCTCCGACAGTGCAGCACTCCCTCAGTACTGCCCCTCCGACAGTGCAGCGCTCTCTCAGTACTACACTGGGAGTGTCAGCCTGGAATATGTGCTCATGTCTCTGGAGTGGATGTTAAGCCTACCACCTTCTGACTCAGAGTTGAGGGTGCTAACCACTGAGCCACGGGAATCTTTCTAATGTTACAGGTTTGATTGACTGCCCTGGCCAGCTCAATTCAGGAGCAGTGAAAAGTGTTGTGCCCCTCAGTTGTGACTAACACACAAGGCCATTCTAAACAGTGTTTGAGTGAAGTTTCCGATTTCATACCGTTCAGTGGAGAATTATAACGAACATTGACGCACAATCATTGGCCGGATGTTTAGAGCAGAAAATTTGTGCTTTAGTAAAGGCTCAATCCAAACCCAACTCAATTCATCACATCTTCACTACAACACTGTTTAGTTACTAGTAACCTCTGCACCAGTAACTAGCAGCCCCTGCACCAATAACTAGCAACTCTGCACTAGTACCTAGCAAAACCTGCACCAGTAACTAGCATCACCCACACCAGTAACTAGCAACCACATCACCAGTAGCGAGTAACCCCTGCATTAGTAATGAGCAGCCCCATCACCATTAACTAGCAGCCCCTGCACCAGTAACTAGCAGCCCCTGCACCAGTAACTAGCAACACTTCACCAGTAACTAGCAGCCCCTGAACGAGTAACTAGCAGCCCCTGCACCAGTAACTAGCAACAATTCACCAGTAACTTGCAGCCCCTGCACCAGTAACTAGCAGCCACTTCCCCAGTAACTAGCAGCCCCTGCAAAGTAACTAGCAGCCCCTGCAAAGTAACTAGCAGCTCCCACACCAGTAACTAGCAGCTCCCGCACCAGTAACTAGCAACCCCCGCACCAGTAACTAGCAGCCCCCGCACCAGTAACTAGCTGCCCCCGCACCAGTAACTAGCAGCCCCCGCACCAGTAACTAGCAGCCCCCGCACCAGTAACTAGCAGCACCCGCACCAGTAACTAGCAGCCCCTGCACCAGTAACTAGCAGCCCCTGCACCAGTAACTAGCAGCCCCTGCACCAGCCTTTCATTGACTCCACCAGCTCAGTGCAGGTTAAGTCCCGCTCCCACTCACCAGCTCACTAATAAATCCCCATCGATGTGGGCGGGAGCTTCGCTAAAATCCTGTTTCCATTTGAATTATTCCCGGTGTTTCTGAGACTCGAACAGATGAATTTTTCGAGGCAATGAGCAGTTCTCCTCGATCTGGAGCCAGGATTCATCCCGAGATTTCTCTCTCTCCAGAATTTCAAAGCTAAAACAGGGCAGCTCATTGAAAATGTAAGAAAGAGATAAATTCTGTTTGTAAAACCCACTCCGATGTGGAATGGTGAAGCGATGGAGGGGATGCTGGGAATATCTCCTTTTCTTTTTTGAGTCTGTTTCAAGTGGGACACTGATGTTTGTGGAGGTGAATTCTGTGGATTATTTATAGAAGGACCCAGTGACTAGATTGACACTGTCACCTGTGACCTTTACTCTAACCAATGGTGGAGAAATGAGCTCATTCCCTCCGTTAATCATCTCTCCGACTAGTAGCTGAAAGGCAGCCACTCCGACAGGGCAGTGGCACTAATTGGACAGCTCTCTCACAGAGCCAGCACAGGCACGGTGGGCCGAATGGCCTCCTTCTGTGCTGTATCATTCTGTGATTCTAGACTGATGGCACCACTGGCATTATTTTACTTTTTTGAAATGAAAGGCTCGGGACAAAGCTTTCTCTCTGTGTGGTGTGAGGTGTTGCTGAGCTGCCCTGTGTCATCACAGAGCTGTGATATTTGGAATGATCTGTCCCACTCCCCCGCTCTTTCCCCAGATCCCTGCAATTTGTTCTCCTTCAAGTATTTATCCAATTCCCTTTTGAAGCTACTATTGAATCTGTATCCAGCACCCTATCAGGCAGCGCATTCCAGATCCTGACCACTCGTTGTGTAAAGAGTTTTTCCTCATGTCGCCTCTGGGTCTTTTGCCAATCACCTTAAATCTGTGGCCTCTGGTTATCGACCCTTCACCCATTGGAAACAGTTTCTCTTTATTTATTCTATCTCAACCATTCAGGATTTTATTAAATCTCCTCTCAACCTTCTCTGCTCTGAGGAGAATAATCCCAGCTTCTCCAGTCTATCCGAGTAACTGTATTCCCTGATCGCTGGAACCATTCTCGTAAATCTCTTCTGCACCCTCTCCAAAGTCTTCCCGTCCTTCCTATAGTGCGGTGCCCAGAATTGGCCCCAATCCTCCAGCTGGGGACGGACTAGTGTTTTCTGCAGGTTGAGCACAGTTTCTGGGCTGTTGGACTCTGTGCCTCTATTTATAAAGCCCAGGATCCCATCGGCTTTATTAACTGCTTTGTTAACCTGTCCTGTCACCTTCACCTGCATCTGTGCACAAACTCCCCCAGGACTCTCTCTTCTTGGACCCCTTTTAAAATTGGACCATTTAGTGAGTATTGTTTCTCCTCATTCTTCCTACCAAAATGTATCGCCTCACCTTTTCTGTGCTGAATTTCATCTGCCAGGTGTCCGCCCATTCCACCAGCCTGTCTCTGTCCTCTTGAAGTTGATCACTGTCCTCCTCACTGTTGTTTACATTCCAGGGGTCGTGTCATATCCAAATTTCGAAATTGTGCCCAGCACGAACAAGTCCAAGTCATTAATGTTTATCAAAATTGGCAGTGGTCCGAGTATTGAACCCTGGGGACACCACTGTACACCTCCCTCCAGTCCGAAAAACAGCCGTTCACCACAACTCCCTGTTATCAATCCCTGAGACAATTTTGTATCACTTTTATCCCATGGGCAACAATTTTACTCACAAACTAATACAATTTTACAAAATATTACAAAGTACTGAGGGAGCGCCGCACTGTCAGAGGGGCAGTACTGAGGGAGTGCTGCACTGTCGGAGGGGCAGTACTGATAGAGTGCTGCACTGTCGGAGGGGCAGTACTGAGGTAGCGCTGCACTGTCGGAGGGGCAGTACTGAGGGAGCGCTGCACTGTCGGAGGGGCAGTACTGAGGGAGCGCTGCACTGTCGGAGGGGCAGTACTGAGGGAGCGCTGCACTGTTGGAGGGTCAGTACTGACGGAGCACTGCACTGTCGGAGGGGCAGTACTGAGGGAGTGCTGCACTGTCGGAGGGTCAGTACTGAGGGAGTGCTGCACTGTCGGAGGGGCAGTACTGAGGGAGCGCTGCACTGTCGGAGGGGCAGTACTGATAGAGTGCTGCACTGTCGGAGGGGCAGTACTGATAGAGTGCTGCACTGTCGGAGGGGCAGTACTGAGGGAGTGCTGCACTGTCGGAGGGTCAGCACTGAGGGAGTGCTGCACTGTCGGAGGGGCAGTACTGAGGGAGCGCTGCACTGTCGGAGGGGCAGTACTGAGGGAGCGCTGCACTGTCGGAGGGGCAGTACTGAGGGAGCGCCGCACTGTCAGAGGGGCAGTACTGAGGGAGCGCTGCACTGTGGGAGGGGCAGTACTGAGGGAGCGCTGCACTGTCGGAGGGGCAGTACTGAGGGAGCGCTGCACTGTCGGAGGGGCAGTACTGAGGGAGCGCTGCACTGTCGGAGGGGCAATACTGAGGGAACACTGCACTGTCGGAGGGGCAGTACTGATAGAGTGCTATACTGTCGGAGGGCAGTACTGAGGGAGTGCTGCACTGTTGGAGGGCAGTACTGAGGGAATACTGCACTGTCGGAGGGGCAGTACTGAGGGAGTGCTATACTGTCGGAGGGGCAGTATTGAGTGAGTGCTATACTGTCGGAGGGGCAGTACTGAGGGAGCGCTGCACGGTCGGAGGGGCAGTACTGAGGGAGCGCTGCACGGTCGGAGGGCAGTACTGAGGGAGCGCTGCACTGTCGGGGGGGGGCAGTACTGAGGGAGCGCTGCACGGTCGGAGGGGCAATACTGAGGGAGCGCTGCACGGTCGGAGGGCAGTACTGAGGGAACACTGCACTGTCGGAGGGGCAGTACTGATAGAATGCTATACTGTCGGAGGGGCAGTACTGAGGGAGCGCTGCACTGTCGGAGGGGCAGTACTAAGGGAGTGCTATACTGTCGGAGGGGCAGTACTGAGGGAGCGCTGCACGGTCGGAGGGGCAGTACTGAGGGAGTGCTGCACGGTTGGAGGGCAGTACTGAGGGAACACTGCACGGTCGGAGGGGCAGTACTGAGGGAGTGCTGCACGGTCGGAAGGGCAGTACTGAGGGAGTGCTGCACGGTCGGAGGGCAGTACTGAGGGAACACTGCACGGTCGGAGGGCGGTACTGAGGGAGTGCTGCACGGTCGGAGGGCAGTACAGAGGGAACACTGCACGGTCGGAGGGGCAGTACTGAGGGAGCACTGCACTGTTAGAGGGGCAGTACTGAGGGAGTGCTGCATGGTCGGAGGGCAGTACTGAGGGAACACTGCACGGTCGGAGGGCAGTACTGAGGGAACACTGCACGGTCGGAGGGCAGTACTGAGGGAGCGCTGCACTGTTGGAGGGGCAGTACTGAGGGAGCGCTGCACTGTCGGAGGGGCAGTACTGAGGGAGCGCTGCACTGTCGGAGGGGCAGTACTGAGGGAGCGCTGCACTGTCGGAGGGGCAGTACTGAGGGAGCGCTGCACTGTCGGAGGGGCAGTACTGAGGGAGTGCTGCACTGTCGGAGGGGCAGTATTGAGGGAGCGTTGCACTGTCGGAGGAGCAGTACTGAGGGAACACTGCATTGTCGGATGGGCAGTACTGAGGGAGCGCTGCACTGTCGGAGGGGCAGTACTGAGGGAGTGCCACACTCTCGGAGGGGCAGCACTGAGGGAGTGCTGCACTGTCGGATGGGCAGTACTGAGGGAGTGCTGCACTGTCGGATGGGCAGTACTGAGGGAGTGCTGCACTGTCAGAGGGGCAGTACTGAGGGAGTGCTGCACTGTCGGAGGGGCAGTACTGTGGGAGCGCTGCACTGTCGGAGGGGCAGTACTGAGGGAACACTGCACGGTCGGAGGGTCAGTACTGAGGGAGTGCTGCACTGTCGGAGGGGCAGTACTGAGGGAGTGCTGCACTGTCGGAGGGGCAGTACTGAGGGAGTGCTGCACTGTCGGAGGGGCAGTACTGAGGGAGTGCTGCACTGTCGGAGGGGCAGTACTGAGGGAGTGCTGCACTGTCGGAGGGGCAGTACTGAGGGAGTGCTGCACTGTTGGAGGGGCAGTACTGAGGGAGCGCTGCACTGTCGGAGGGGCAGTACTGAGGGAGTGCTGCACTGTTGGTGGTGCAGACTTTTAGATGAGACGTTAAACCGAGGCACCATCTCAGGCGGGTGTAAAAGATTCCACGGCTCTATTTTGAGGAAGAGTAGGGGAGTTCTCCCTCTGGCCAATATTATCCCTCAAATAACATTCAAAAACAAATTATATGATCAGTTATTTCATTCCTTTTTGGGGATCTTGCTGTGCAAAAGTTGGCTGACGCGTTTCCTACATTACAACAGTGATTACACTTCAAATGTACTTTCTTTCATTCTTTTTTTCTTCATTTCTTTTCTCTCTTTTATTTCTCTTTCTCTCCTGACTCATTTCTTTCTCTTTTCATTTTTTTTTAATAGATCATTCCCATCGATCGATCGAATCCGTCAATTCCCATCTCTCCAGAAATGCATCAAGTAGTCAGTGAGATTCCTGCTCCAGTAATTGTCAGCAATGTGTGGGAGAAAATGCTGGAGTCTGGGTCACACTAACTCCCGCTCACATCCTTACATTGAATCTAGTGTTTGAAGATTGTCTCCAGGGCAGCTTGTGATGGTTTAATGACAGAATGATCTTATTTGCTGCTCAGAAATGTCTCTTTTTCTTATTGCGATTTCAGTGCTTTGCGGGAAATAATCAGAATCTGGGAATAGTCAGCTGGTGAAATCTTTGTTTGAACTGGGACCTGCAGCAAGGCCGGGATAATTCACTCTGACAGATTCCAGCCTTGGAATGTAATTTGTCTCCAGGCGGCATGAGGTGAATCTGGGAAACCTCCCGCCTCAGACTCTTTCCTCATTCCCCTGTTTCTCTGTCCCTCCCCCTCACGGCCCGGACACTCGATGGCCACACGCCCGGCTTTCAGGCCCAAAACAGGGGCAAAGCATCCAATATATCGAGTTACATAGTCCACAGCACAGAAACAGGCCATTCGGCCCAACTGGACCATGCCGGTGTTTATGGTCCATACCAGCCTCCTCCCACCCTTCCTCATCTCACCTGATCACCATAACCTTCTATTCCTTTCTCCCTCATGTGTTTATCCAGCTTCCCCTTAAATGTATCTGTGCTATTCGCCTCAACCACTCCCTGTGGTAGCGAGTTCCACATTCTCACCACTCTCTGGGTAAAGTAGTTTCTCCTGAATTCCCTGTTGAATTTATTCGTGACTATCTTATACGTATGGCCCCTATTTTTGGTCGCCCCCACCTTCTCTACGTCTACCCTATATTTTTATTAGTTCATGGAATGTGTGCGTCACCAGCAAGGCCAGCGTTTATTGCCCATCCCTAATTGCCCTTGAGAAGGTAGTGGTGAGCAGCCTTCTTGAACCACTGCAGTCCGTGTGGTGAAGATACTCCCATAATGCTGTTAGGGAGGGAGTTCCTGGATTTTGACCCAGCGACGATGAAGGAAAGATAATATATTTCCAAGTCAGGATGGTGTGTGACTCGGAGGGGAACTTGGAGGTGGTGGTGTTCCCATGCGCCTGCTGCCCTTGTCCTTCTAGGTGGAAGAGGTCGCGGGTTTGGGAGGTGCTGCCGAAGAAGCCTTGGCGAGTTGCTGCAGTGCATCTGGTAGATGGTTCACACTGCAGCCACGGTGCGCCGGTGGTGGAGGGAGTGAATGTTTAAGGTGGTGGATGGGGTGCCAATCAAGCGGGCTGCTTTGTCCTGGATGGTATCGAGCTTCTTGAGTGCTGTTGGAGCTGCACTCATCCAGGCAAGTGGAGAGTATTCCATCACACTCCTGACATGTGCCTTGTACCTTTAGGGGTACGGTAGCATAGTGGTTATGTTACTGGACTAGTAATCTAGTAGGCCTGCAGACGTGAGTTCTAAATCCCACCACTGAAACTGTGGAATTTAAATTCAGTTAATTAAATAAATTTGGTGACCATGAAATTACCAGATTGTCATAAAAACTCATCTGGTTCACTCAAGTCCTTGCGGGAAGGAAACCTGCTGTCGTTACCTGGTCTGGGCCTATATGTGACTCCAAACCCACTGCCCTCTGAAATCTCCCAGCAAGCCACTCAGTTGTACCAGACAACTACAAAGAAGTATACAGCACTGTGGGGCCTCTACTGCCTAGAAGGACAAGGGCACAGGAACACCACCAGCTGCAAGTTCCCCCTGAGTCACACACCATCCTGAATTGGACATATATCGGCCGTTCCTTCATCGTCATTGGGTCAAAATCCTGGAACTCCCTCCCTAACAGCACTGTGGGAGTACCTTCACCACACGGACTGCAGCAGTTGAAGAAGGCGGCTCACCACTACCTTTTCAAGGGCAACTAGGGATGGGCAATAAATGCTGGCCTTGCCAGCGACGCCCACATCCTGTGAACGAATTAAAAAAAGATGGGGAAAAGGCTTTGGGGGTCAGGAGGTGAGACACTCGCCACAGAATACCCAGCCTCTGACCTGTTCTTGTAGCCACAGTATTTATATCGCTGGTCCTGTTAAGTTTCTGGTCAATGGTGACCCCCAGGATGTTGATGGTGGGGGATTTGGTGATGATAATGCCGTTGAATGTCAAGTGGCGGTGGTTAGACTCTCGCTTGTTAATGCTGAAAGCCCGGCTCCTGTTTCTCATTAGCAGAGCAGTGTTAGAGAATCTGACCCTTGAATCAGTCGCTTGTGGGGATATATTGCAGGCTGCCCTCAATATTAGTTTGAAAGTAGGGAACAGAATGATTGGCGTGTTGGCGGTGATGGTGAACGAGGTCGATCAGTGAATCTAAAGGCCAGTCGCAGTTTACAGGGACCATATCTGATGGATAAAAGACCCATTGTCACAACGGGTGCTGCAAACCAGTCACAAGCTGTGAGCTGTTTCTCTCTGACTGTGGGGGGGGGGCGGGGGGCACTGCTTTTAAATGAGGCTCCAAGTTGTTGTGGTTGTGGCGATCTTTAAACACCGGGAGCTCGAGCTCCTTCATGAATCATTGATGGTGACTCTCATCCACTCTGTGGAGTTGATGTCGGACACCAGTGGGTGATGAAAGGGCTCGATGCGATTCCTGGCCGTGCTTTGCCCAGGGCTCCGGGAGCAGTCGCTGAGTTTATTCAAGACTGAGAGCGATAGATTTTTGGATACTCAGGGGAACAAGGGATCTGGGGATTGGAGGCAAAGTGGATTTGAGGTCGAAGATCAGCCATGATCTTATTGAATTACGGAGCAGTTTCAAACGGCCGAATGGCCCACTCCTGCTCCTATTTCTTCATTTCTTATGTAAATGGGGTTGAGGTACAGATCAGCCCTGATCTGAGTGAATGGGGGATTTCTGTTCAGGGTCCCTGCAACTCCCAGACTGAAACCTCCACAGTCCGACACTTGGGGAGTCCGACACCAACCCTTCCCAGTTCATGTAAACCGCCTGACTCTTGTCTGATGTGGAGTGACGAGACATTCTGACCCTGCTTAAAACAACAAAACCTTTCATGATTTGAAAGACCTCTATTTGGTCATCCCTCAAACTTTTTCTTGAACTGAAATTGCTGAGGGGTGACCTAATAGAGGTCTTTCAAATCATGAAAGGTTTTGATAGAGTGGATACAGAGAGAATGTTTCCACTTGTGGGGAAGAGAAAAACTAGAGGCCATCAATATAAGATAGTTATCAAGAAATCCAATAGGGAATTCAGGAGAAACTTCTTTACCCAGAGAGTGGTGAGAATGTGGAACTTGCTACCACAGGGAGTGGTTGAAGCGAATAGCAGAGACTCATTTCAGGGGCGATTAGATAAGCAATGAGGGAGAAGGGAACAGAGGGTTATGCTGATAGATTTAGATGAGGAAAGACGGGAGGAGGCTGGAGTGCAGCATAAACACCGGCATGGACTGGTTGGGCCGAATGGCCTGTTTCTGTGCCGTATATCCTGTGTAATCCGATGTAAACAAGATATAAAGGGAGCTGTGCTGTGCGCTCAAAACTAACCCAAGTAGTGTGAGGGTTCGTGCGAGGGTAAGCCCTTCCCGCGATGTCTCACTGCGCGTTGGCTTTTTCAGTCCCAGCTCGCTGGAACTTCATGTCCCAGCCATCAGCTGCGAGTGCATCGTGATCCCACAGTGCGGAGTTAGTTCGAGTGCACTGTGGGATCACGTGACTGAGTTACAGCCAATGGCAGCACACCAAGCTCTCATTCATAGAATTCACAGCGGCCATTGAACTGCTGTGAAAACTAGGAATACAACAAGCCCCCAAAAGAAGAGCTAAACCTCCATTAAATTAAAAAAAAAACCCATCACATAATTAAAATAAGTGTAATTAAATAAATTAACCTTTTTAAACAAAAAAATAAATTTTTGAAAAAATTTTAAATCTTTTAAAATGTTATAAAAATAAACTTACCTGTCTTTAAAGTCGCTACTAAAGATTTACCTGTAAAAAAAAATTCTAAATACTACTTAATTATGTACTTACCTGGTTAAAAGAGTCTCCTGCGCTTCCTTTTTTCTTTTCCAGATTCTTCAATACTTACCTGCGTGCGCAAGCGATGAAGTGCACTGCGTGCGCGCAGCCTGTAGCGCGCACGCGGTGCACTGAGGACCCGCCCCCTTTTCGAAAGATCAATTGCCGGTTTTCAGTGCATGCGCAGTGCATGCTGAAAACCGGCAATTGAAGTCTGGCATAACAACAGAAAACGCTGGAAAAACTCAGCAGGCCAGGCAGCATCCGTGGAGAGAGAAAGAG
>JASTWF010003084.1:0-10919 GCA_030390025.1 Squalus acanthias
CCCTCCGACAGTGCGGGGCTCCTTCAGCACAGCCCCTCCGACAGTACGGCGCTCCCTCAGTACTGTCCCTCTGAGTGCGGTGCTCCCTCAGTACTGCCCCTCTGACAGTGCGGTGCTCCCTCAGTACTGCCCCTCTGACAGTGATGCGCTCCCTCAGTACTGCCCCTCTGACAGTGCGGCGCTCCCTCAGTACTGCCCTCTGACAGTGCAGCGCTCCCTCAGTACTGCACTGGAGCGTGAGCCGAGATTGTGTGCTCGAGTCTCTGGTGTGGGACTTGAACCCATGACCTTCTGACTCAGAGGTGAGAGAGAGTGCTACCCACTGAGCCAAGGCTGACACCACTACAAGATGCAGAGATGCCGATGTTGGACTGGGGTGGACAAAAGTGAGAAGTCACACAACACCAGGTTATAGTCCAACAGCTTTATTTGAAATCACAAGCTTTCGGAGCGCTGCTCCTTCATCAGGTGAAGTGAAGAAATACAAATCGGCACAGCATATATAGTCAGAGAACACTGCCAGGTGACTACAGTTAATCTTTCTGACTGACCTGATTATCTCTCTGCCGAGGTGTGATAAAGGGCAGTTGGAAAGATTAACTGTAATCATCTGGCAGTGTTCTCTGACTATATATGCTGTGCCTATATGCATCTCTTCACTTCACCTGACGAAGGAGCAGCGCTCCGAAAGCTTGTGATTTCAAATAAAGCTGTTGGACTATAACCTGGTGTTGTGCGACTTCTCACTTTTGACCACTACAAGAAACAGACTACAAGCGCAATAAAATGGACATTCGGTGTCCAGATATCGGAGGGGGGGAGGGCGTGTTAAATGGAGCTCGATCTGGACCCTGCCTCCCTTGCTCTGCCGGGCGAAGACGCTGACCTTTTTCCGCGCGTTCTGCTCTGCCGCCGCCAGCCTCTTCTTCCGCAGGAGGAGGTAGTCGAAGTTCTTCCGTTTGGGCAACGACTCCAGCCTGCGCCGGGCGGCCTCGATGGCGTGAATCCGCCTGCTGTGCTCCTCCCTCTTCCGCATGGCCTCCACTATCTGTCGCTGCCTCATGGCCTCGCTGCCGTCCTTGGGACTCAGGCCCTTTCTCGCCTGAGGGGTGTTTAAAGTCAACGCCGTTAGCGACGGGGAACACAGGAGGAGAACAACCGCCACATAGAAACACAGAAGATGGGAGCAGGAGTCGGCCATTCGGCCCCTCGAGCCTGCTCCGCCATTCAATGAGATCATGGCTGATCATCCAAATTCAGTACCCTGTCCCTGCTTTCTCCCCATATCCCTTGATCCCTTTAGCCTTAAGAAATATATCTAACTCCTTCTTGAATATATTTAATGAATTGGCCTCAACTGCCTTCTGTGGTAGAGAATTCCACAGGTTCACCACTCTCTGGGTGAAGAAATTCTTCCTCATTTCTGTCCTAAATGGCTTACCCCTTATCCTTAGACTGTGACCCCTGGTTCTGGACTCCCCCGCCATCGGGAACATCCTTCCTGCATCTAGTCTGTCTAGTCCTGTTAGAATTTTATAAGTTTCAATGAGATCCCCTCTCATTCTACTAAACTCTAACGAATACAAGCCCAATCGACCCGATCTCTCTTCATACGTCATTCCTGCCATCACAGGTATTAGTCAGGTGAACCTTCGCTGCACTCCCTCCAAGGCAAGAACATCCTTCCTCAGATAAGGTGACCAAAACTGCATACAATACTCAAGGTGTGGTCTCACCAAGGCCCTGTACAACTGCAGCAAGACATCCTTGCTCCTGTACTCGAATCCTCTCGCTATGAAGGCCAACATACCATTTGCCTTCTTAACCGCCTGCTGCACCTGCGTGCTTACCTTCAGCGACTGGTGCACAAGGACACCCAGGTCTCGTTGCACTTCTCCTTTTCCCAATCTATTGCCGTTCAGATAATAATCTGTCTTCCTGTTTTTGCCACCAAAGTGGATAACCTCCTCAAACCCTGGGCAGTGACCCCTCCCCTAACGGAGCTGTTAACCGGGGTACAGGTCACCCTCCTACCTCTCCCCCCCCCCATCCCCCGGTAATTTCACCACTTCCTCTCCCCCTCCCCTGGTAATTACACTTTTACCTGTCCCTGCCCTAAAGAGTGACAAATCCCCAGGGCCAGGTGGTTTCCATCCCAGGGTTTTAAAGGAAGTCGGTGAGCAACATTGCAAATGCCCTAACTATAATCTTCCAAAATTCACTCGATTCAGGAACCGTCCCTTTGAATTGCGCACATCACTTCACTTTTTAAGAATGGCGAGAGAGCGAAACCAGGGAATTATAGACCAGTCATAGAGTCATACAGCACAGAAAGAGGCCCTTCGGCCCATCGTGTCCGCTCCGGCCATCAAGCCCTGTCTATTCTAATCCCATTTTCCAGCACTTGGTCCCTAGCCTTGTATGCTATGGCTTTTCAAGTGCTCATCTAAATGCTTCTTGAATGTTGAGGGTTCAACATTCACAATATACATTAATGATCTAGATAAGGGAACTAAATATAATATCTCCAAGTTTGCAGATGACACAAAGCTGGGTGGGAGTGTGTGCTGCGAGGAGGATACCGAGAAACTCCAGGATGATTTGGACAGGTTGGGTGAGTGGGCAGAAGCGTGGCAGATGCAATATAACGTGGATAAATGCGAGGTTATCCACTTTGGTGTCAAAAACAGAAAGGCAGACTATTATCTGAATGGCAATAGATTGGGAGAAGGGGAAGTGCAACGAGACCTGGGTGTCCTTGTGCACCAGTCGCTGAAAGTAAGCATGCAGGTGCAGCAGGCGGTGAAGAAGGCAAATGGTATGTTGGCCTTCATAGCGAAAGGGTTTGAGTATAGGAACAGGGATGTCATGCTGCAGTTGTACAGGGCCTTGGTGAGACCACACCTTGAGTACTGTGTGCAGTTTTGGTCGCCTTATCTGAGGAAGGATGTTCTTGCCATGGAAGGAGTTCAGCGAAGATTCACAAGGCTGATACCTGGGATGGCAGGAATGACGTATGAGGAGAGATTGGGTTGATTGGGCTTATACTCGCTGGAGTATAGAAGAATGAGAGGGGATCTCATCGAAACATATAAAATTCTGACAGGTCTGGACAAACTAGATGCAGGAAGAATGTTCTCGATGGTCGGAGAGTCCAGAACCAGGGGTCATAACCTAAGGATAAGGGGTAAGCCATTTAGGACAGAAATGAGGAGGAATTTCTTCACCCAGAGAGTGGTAAACCTGTGGAATTCTCTACCACAGAAGGTAGTTGAGGCCAAGTCATTAAATATATTCAAGAATGAGTTAGATATATTTCTTAAAGCTAAAGGTATCAAGGGATATGGGGAGAAGGCAGGTACAGGGTACTGAGTTTGGATGATCAGCCATGATCTCATCGAATGGCGGAGCAGGCTCGCGGGGCCGAATGGCCTACTCCTGCTCCTATCTTCTATGTTTCTATGTTCCTGCCTCTACCACCCTTTCAGGCAGTGAGTTCCAGATTCCAATCACCCTCTGGGTGAAAAAGTTTTTCCTCAAATCCCCTCTAAACCAGTTAGCCTAACATCTGTTGTGGGGAAATTGCTGGAGTCTATAATTAAGGACAGGGTGACAGAACACCTCGAACATTTTCAGTTAATCAGAGAGAGCCAGCATGGATTTGTGAAAGGGAGGTTACGCCTGACAAACCTGATTGAATTTTTTGAGGAGGTGACTAAAGGTGGACAGGGGAATGTCGATGGACTTCCAGAAGGCATTTGATAAAGTCCCTCATAAGAGACTGTTATCTAAGGTAGAAGCCCACGGAGTTGAGGGCAAATTATTGACCTGGTTCGGAAATTGGTTGAGCGGCAGGAGACAGAGAGTAGGGATAATGGGTAGGTACTCAAATTGGCAGGAGGTGACTTGTGGTGTCCCGCAGGGATCTGTGTTGGGTCCTCAACTATTCACAGTATTTGTTAACGACTTAGATGATGGCACAGAAAGACATATATCCAAATTTGCCAATGACACAAACATAGGTGGCATTGAAGGCAGCGTAGATGAAAGCATAAATTACAAAGGGATATTGATAGATTAAGTGAATGGGCAAAACTGTGGCAAATGGAGTTTAATGTAAGCAAATGCGAGGTCATCCACTTTGGACCTAAAAAAGGATAGAACAGGGTACTTTCTAAATGGTGAATAACTAAATACAGTGGAGGTCCAAAGAGACTCGGGGGTTCAGGTAGATAGATCATTAAAATGTCATAAACAGGTACAGAAAATAATCAAAAAGGCTCATAAGAACATAAGGAGTAGGAGCAGGAGTCGGCCATATGACCCTTCTGGCCTGCTCCGCCATTCAATAGGATCATGGCTGATCCGAACCTAGACTCACGTCCACTTCCCTGCCCGCTCCCCATAACCCTTAATTCCCTTATCAGCTAGGAAACTGTCTATCTCCGTTTTAAATTTATTTAATGTCGCAGCTTCCACAGCTCTCTGAGGTAGCAAATTCCATAGATTTACTACCCTCTGAGTGAAGAAGTTTCTCCTCATCTCAGTTTTGAAACGGCAGCCCCTTATTCTAAGATTATGCCCCCTAGTTCTAGTCTCACCCATCAGTGGAAACATCCTCCCCGCCTCCACCCGATCAAGCCCCCTCCACAATCTTCTATGTTTCGATAAGATCGCCTCTCATTCTTCTGTATTCCAATGAGTAGAGGCCCAACCTACTCAACCTTTCCTCATAAGTCAACCCCCTCATCTCCGGAATCAACCGAGTGAACCTTCTCTGAACTGCCTCGAGAGCAAGTATATCTTTTCTTAAATATGGAAACCAAAACTGCACTGGAATACTGGCCTTTATATCTAGAGGACTAGAGTACAAGGGGGTAGGAGCGGACCTGGAGGGAGCACAGCGAGGGCGGGGCAGTTAAAAGGACCAGTCCTGACCGACAGGAGCCCGAGACCGGAAGGAGCGGACCTGGAGGGAACACAGCGAGGGCGGAGCAGTTAAAAAGAGCGGCAGCAACTCAACAGAGGCAGTTTTTGAAAAAGTGACGTCGGCACAAGGGAAGGAGCCGACTGGTGAGTAGCTGGGGAGTGCTTTTTGTTAAGTTTTAAGTTTAATTCGGCTGGGTTAGTTCTTAGTCTGTTAAATAGAGGCACGGCAGGGCAGCTCAGTCCCGTGGAGTGCACAGCCTGTGCCATGTGGGAAGTCCTGGACGCTTCGTATGGCCTGGATGACCACATGTGCAGGAGGTGTCGCCAGCTACAGCAACTCGAGCTCTGGGTTTCGGAGCTTGAGCGGCGGCTGGCGTCACTGCGATGCATCAGCGAGGCTGAGAGTTACATGGATAGCACGTTTCTAGGGGTGGCCACCCTGCAGCTTAAGATTATGCAGGCAGAGAGGGAATGGGTGACCGCCAGACAGAAGAGGAGGACCAGGCAGGTAGTGCAGGAGTCCCCGGAGTGCATCCCGCTCTCCAACCAGTATTCTGTTCTGAGTACTGGTGAGGGCGATGGTTCCTCTGGGGAGTGCAGTCAGAGTCAAGTCCACGGCACCAGGGGTGGCTCAGCTGCACAGTGGGGGAGGAAAAAGAGTGGAAGAGCAATAGTGGTAGGGGATTCGATAGTTAGGGGAGCAGACAGGCGTTTCTGCGGCCGCAGACGTGACTCCAGGATGGTATGTTGCCTCCCTGGTGCCGGGGACAAGGATGTCACTGAGCAGCTGCAGGACACTCTGAGGGGGGAAGGATGAACAGCCAGAGGTCGTTGTCCATATCGGTACCAACGACACAGGCAGAAAGAGGGATGAGGTCCTGCAGGCAGAGTTTAGGGAGCTAGGAGAGAGATTAAAAAGCAGGACCTTAAAGGTAGTAATCTCTGGATTACTCCCGGTGCCACGTGCTAGTGAGTACAGGAATAGGAGGATAGAACAGATGAATGCTTGGCTGGAGAGATGGTGCAGGAGGGAGGGCTTTAGATTCCTGAGGCGCTGGGACCGTTTCTGGGGAAGATGGGACCTGTACAAGCCGGACGGGTTACACCTCAACAGAGCTGGGACCAATATCCTCGCGGGGAGGTTTGTTAGTGCTGTTGGGGAGGGTTTAAACTAGCTTGGCAGGGGGATGGGCTCCAGCATAAAGGAGTAGAAAAGAGGAATAAGGTGCATAAAAGAGTGTGTTGGATAGTACTAGAGAAGGTAGTACTAGAGGCGGTAGTAGCACCATATTAGACAGGAGCAGACTAAGAAAGACTACGAAAAATTCAGAAGTGGGTTCAGAATGCATGTACGTAAACGCACAAAGTGTGGTGAATAAGTTTGGTGAGCTCCAAGCACAATTAGCCGCGTGGCAATATGATGTGGCAATAACAGAAACATGGCTTAAAAACGGTGAGGACTGGGCACTTAATATTCAAGGGTACAAGGTGTTCAGAAAACATAGGGAAGGAAAAAAGGGAGGTGGGGTGGCAGTGCTGATTAAGGAAGACATTGTAGTGTTGGAAAGGGAGGATGTTCTTGAGGGGACAAGGACAGAATTTGGTTAGAGTTGAGGAGCAAAAAGGGTATGATCATGCTATTGGGGGTATTCTACAGGCCTCCAAATAGTGAGAGGCAGGTAGAGGAGCAAATCTGCAGGGAAATCGCAGAGATACGCAAGAGCTATAGAATGGTGATATTGGGGGACTTTAATTACCCAAATATCAATTGGGATAATGCTAGGGTGAAGGGAAAGGAGGGGGAGGAATTTCTGAAATGTGTTCAGGAGAATTTTCTTGACCAGTATGTTCTTGGCCCAACTAGGAAGGAGGCATTGCTGGATTTGGTGCTGGGGAATGAGGTGGGCCAGGTCGACCAAGTGTCTGTGGGAGAACACTTGGGTACGAGTGATCATCGTATCATAAGATTTAGATTAGCAATGGAGAGGAGCAAGGACAATCTAGAGTGGAACTTCTAAATTGGAATAGGGCTAACTTCAATGGGATGCGAAAGGATCTAGCCAGGGTAAAATGGAACCAAAGACTGACAGGAAAAACTAACGGAACAATGGGTGATTTTTAAGGAACAGATGTTCCAAGTACAGGCTAGGTACATTCCAACAAGAGGGAAGGGTAAGGGAACCAAAGCAAGGGCTCCTTGGATGACGAGGGAGATAGAGAAGATGATGAAACAAAAAAAGAGGGTGTTTGATGCATGTCAGGTGAATTCTTCAAGGGACAACCAGGCCAAATACAGCAAGTTGAGAGGGGAAGTGAAGATGAAAATAAGATTGGCAAAGAGAGAATATGAGAGTAGAATGGTGGTTAACATAAAAGGGAACCCAAAAATCTTCTACCGGCATGTAAACAGTAAGCGGGTAGTAATGGGCGGGGTGGGGCCTATTAGGGACAAAGGTGGTGATATATGCTTAGAGGCACAGGACATGGCTAGAACACTCAATGAGTACTTTGTATCGGTGTTTACTAAGGAGATGGATGCTGACAAAATATCAGTAGAAGTGGAAAAGGTAGAAGCAATGGAAGGGGTGAAAATTGTTACACAAGACAGGATGTACTAGAAAGGCTGGGTATGCTTAGAGTGGATAAGTCGCCTGGTCCAGATGGCTTGCATCCCAGGTTGCTAAGGGAATTGGGGGTAGATAGCGGAAGGGCTTGTCATAATTTTCCAATCTTCCCTCGATGCGGGGAAGGTGCCTGAGGATTGGAAAGTGGCAAATGTGACACCATTGTTCAAGAAAGGGTGTAAGGACAATCCTAGTAACTACAGGCCGGTCAGTTTAACATCAGTGGTGGGTAAAGTTTTAGAAACAATAATCAAGGAAAAAATTAACGGGCACTTGGAGAGGTTTAAGCTAATTAAGGAGAGCCAACACGGATTTGTAAAAGGCAGATCGTGTTTGACTAATCTAACTCAATTTTTTGATGAAGTAACAGGGAGGATTGATGAAGGGAATGCAATGGATATTGTCTAGATGGAATTTTGGAAGGCGTTTGACAAAGTACCACATAGAAGGCTGGTTAACAAAATTGAGGCTCATGGAATAGGTGGGCCAGTGGCAGCTTGGATAAGGAATTGGCTTAAGGACAGAAAACAGTGAGTTGTGGTAAATGGCTGTTTTTCAGACTGGAGGATGGTAGACAGTGGTGTTCCCCAAGGGTCAGTGCTGGGGCCACTGCTATTTTTGAGATAGATATATATAGATATAGATATATAAATAAATAAATGACCTGGATATTGGAATACAGAGTAGAATTTCTAAATTTGCCGATGACACCAAACTTGGGGGTGTGGCAAACAGTGAGCATGATATCAATCGACTGCAACAGGACATAGAAAGGCTAGCAGAATGGGCAGACAAGTGGCAGATGGAATTTAATACAGAGAAGTTTGAGGTGATGCATTTTGGCAGAAGGAACAGGGAGAGGCAATATACACTTAATGGCACAGTTTTAAAGAGTGTGCAGGGACAGAGGGAACCTGGGAGTTAATGTGCATAAGTCCCTGAAGGTGGCAGGACATATTGAGAGAGTGGGTTAGCAAAGCATATGAGATCTTGGGCTTCATAAATAGAGGTATGGAGTACAAAAGTAGAGAAGTTATGCTGAACCTTTATAAAGCGCTGGTGAGGCCACAACTGGTGTATTGCGTCCAGTTCTGGTCACCACACTTTAGGAAGGATGTGAAGCCCCTTGAGAGGGTGCAGAGAAGATTTACCAGAATGGTTCCGGGGATGGGGGATCTTAGCTACAAGGACAGGTTGATTTGTTTTCACTAGAGCAAAGGAGGTGGAGGGGTGATTTGATAGAGGTGTACAAGATTATGACAGGTTTGGATAGGCTAGACGGGGAAAGGCTGTTCCCACTAGTTGATGGTACAAGGACTAGGGGACACAGATTGAAGGTTTTGGGCAAGAGATACAGGGGGGGATGTTAGGGAAAACTTTTTTTACCCAGCGAGTGGTGATGACCTGGATCTCGCTGCCGACGGAAGTGGTGGAAGCGGAGACACTCAATGTTTTCAAGGGGAGACTGGATAAGCACTTGAAGGAAATAAAATTGCAGGGCTATGGAGATAGAGCAGGGGAATGGGACTGACTGGATTGCTCTACAGAGAGCTGGCACGGACTCGATGGGCCGAATGGCCTCCTTCTGTGCCGTTATGACTCTGACTTATGCTGCAGCTATCCAAAACCCCAGTTAGACCACACCTGGCGCACTGTCAGTAGTTCTGGGCACCACACCTTAGGAAGGATATATTGGCCTTGGAGGGAGTGCAGCGTAGATTTTACCAGAATGATACCCGGACTCCAAGGGTTCAGTTACGAGGAGACATTACACAAACTAGGGTTGTATTCCCTAGAATTTAGAAGGTTAAGGGGTGATCTGATTGAAGTTTTCAAGATATTAAGGGGAACTGATGGGTAGATAGAGAGAAACTATTTCCGCTGGTTGGGGATTCTAGGACTAGGGGACATAGTCTAAAAATTAGAGCCAGACCTTTCAGGAGTGAAATTAGGAAACACTTCTACACACAAAGGGTGGTAGAAGTTTTGAACTCTCTTCCACAAACGGCAAGTGATGCTAGATCAAAAGTTAATTTTAAATCTGAGATTGATAGCTTTTTGCTAACCAAAGGAATTAAGGGATATGGGCCCAAGGCGGGTGTGTGGAGTTAGGTCGCAGATCAGCCATGGTCTCATTGAATGGCGGAGCAGGCTCGAGGGGCTGAATGGCTTCCTGTTCCTATGTTCCCCCTCCCCCGGTAATTCCATTACTTCCTGTTCTCCCCCCCCCCCCCACCCCGACTCACCATTGCGAGTTTGCGTCTCTCATGTCGCACGCACTTCGGACACTCCCAGCAGTTCGGAAGCTCTTGGTTGATGATTCCCAGTGAGGGGTCCATCTGTCACCGAGGGAGGGGGGGGGGGGGGGGGGTCAAAGGTAAATGGTTAGTAGCATTCGGCCCAGCCAACACCAAAAAAATCTCTTCTTGGCCGGTTTAATCCCCGGGGGCCCCGCCTCCCAGTTTAATCCCCGGGGGCCCCGCCTCCCAGTTTAATCCCCGGGGGCCCCGCCTCCCAGTTTAATCCCCGGGGGCCCCGCCTCCCAGTTTAATCCCCGGGGGCCCCGCCTCCCAGGTTTAATCCCCGGGGGCCCCGCCTCCCACGTTTAATCCCCGGGGGCCCCGCCTCCCAGTTTAATCCCCGGGGGCCCCGCCTCCCAAGTTTAATCCCCGGGGGCCCCGCCCTCCAAGTTTAATCCCCGGGGGCCCCGCCTCCAAGATTAATCCCCCGGGGGGCCCCGCCTCCCCAAGTTTAATCCCGGGGGCCCCGCCTCCCACGTTTAATCCCCGGGGGCCCCGCCTCCAAGTTTAATCCCCGGGGGCCCCGCCCTCCAAGTTTAATCCCCCGGGGGCCCCGCCTCCCAAGTTTAATCCCCGGGGGGCCCCGCCCTCCCAAGTTTAATCCCCCGGGGGCCCCCGCCTCCCAAGTTTAATCCCCGGGGGCCCCCGCCTCCAAGTTTAATCCCGGGGGCCCCCGCCTCCCAAGTTTAATCCCCCCGCCTCCCAAGTTTAATCCCCGGGGGCCCCGCCTCCCAAGTTTAATCCCCGGGGGCCCCGCCTCCCAAGTTTAATCCCCGGGGGCCCCGCCTCCCAAGTTTAATCCCCGGGGGCCCCGCCTCCCAAGTTTAATCCCCGGGGGCCCCGCCTCCCAAGTTTAATCCCCGGGGGCCCCGCCTCCCAAGTTTAATCCCCGGGGGCCCCGCCTCCCAAGTTTAATCCCCGGGGGCCCCGCCTCCCAAGTTTAATCCCCGGGGGCCCCGCCTCCCAAGTTTAATCCCCGGGGGCCCCGCCTCCCAAGTTTAATCCCCGGGGGCCCCGCCTCCCAAGTTTAATCCCCGGGGGCCCCGCCTCCCAAGTTTAATCCCCC
>JASTWF010003085.1:0-10906 GCA_030390025.1 Squalus acanthias
TGGATAGGAGGGGACTGCAGGGAGGATGACACCTGGCCACAGCACCGTGGTAAGGGGGGCCATTCAAGTGGGGGGAGTAAAAAGAAATGTTGTAGTGGTAGGGGATAGTATCATTAGGGGGATAGATAGGGTTCTTGCAGCACAAGAGCGGAGACCCCGAAGGCTGTGTTGCCTGCCCGGTGCCAGGGTTAAGGACATCTCCTCTGGGCTGGAGAGAAACTTGGAGTGGGGAGGGGAGGATCCAGTTGTCGTGGTCCATGTTGGTACCAATGACATAGATAGGACAAGGAAAGAGGTTCTGCTGAGGGAGTTTGAGCAGCTAGGGGCCAAATTAAAAAGCAGAACCTCGAGGGTAAAAATCTCTGGATTACTACCTGAGCCACGAGCAAATTTGGCTAGGGTAAATAAAATCAGGGAGTTGATGCGTGGCTCAAAGACTGGTGTGGAGAAAATGGGTTTTGCTTCTTGGGACACTGGCACCAGTACTGGCAGGAGAGAGCTGTTCCGTTGGGGACGGACTTCACTTGGCCAGTGCTGGGACTAGTGTCCTGGCGAATCGAATAACTAGGGCTGTGGAGAGGGCTTTAAACTAATTAGTGGGGGGGAGGTTTCAAGAGAGCAAAAAATAAAAATGACAACAGAGAGGGTCATAGACATAGGTAGCAGTAGGGGAATCACAAATCAGAGCGTGGCAGGAAGGGACAGAGTGTGTGGAGTAAAAGGTAAAGTGGTAAAAAGTGAAAATCAGGAACTAAGTGCCACAAAGCATATTTGAAAGTTCTCTATCTGAATGCACGTAGCATTCGTAACAAAATAGACGAGTTAATGGCACAAATAACTACATATGGTTATGATATTGTGGCCATTACAGAAACATGGCTGCAGGGTGACAATGCCTGGGAATTAAACATACCAGTTATTTAACGATCAGGAAGGACAGGCAGGAAGGAAGGGGAGGTGGGGTGGCTATGTTAAAAAGGAAGGAATCACTGTAATACAGAGTAATGATATTGGGTCAAAAAAATCATGATAATGAAACAGTTTGGGTGGAGATAAGGAATAATAAGGGGAAAAAAACATTAGTGGGCGTAGTCTAGGCCTCCGAACAGTTGCAACTCTATTGGACGGAGTATCAATCAGGAAATAGTTGAGGCATGTAATAAGGGAACATCTATAATTATGGATTTTAACTATCATATTAATTGGACAAATCAAATGGGGCAGGCTGCCTTGAGGATGAGTTCATTGAGTGTATTAGGGATGGGTTTCTTGAGCAGTATGTAACTGAACCGACCAGGGGTCAAGCAACCTTAGATTCTGGTCCTGTGTAACGAGACAGGATTAATTAAAAATGTCCTAGTAAAGGATCCCCTTGGAATGAGTGACCATAACATGGGTTGAATTCCATATTCAATTAGAGGGCTGAGAAGGGTTGGATCTCAAACAAGCGTGCTAAGCTTGAATAAAGGAGACTATGAAGGTATGCGAGCGAATTGAGTAGAGTGGATTGGGAAAATAGATTAAAGGGTAAGACGACACCATGATCAGTGGTGTACAGTTCAAGGAGTTATTTTACAACTTCCAAAAAAAAGTATATTCCACTGAAAGAAAAGGGTGTAAAAGAAAGGACAGTCATCCGTGGCTAAGTAAAGAAATTAAGATAGTATTCGACAAAAAACAAAGGGCATATAAGTAGCGAAATCTAGTGGGAGGACAGAGGATTGGGAAAACTTTAAAAGGCAGCAAAAAATAACAAAAAGATTGATTAAGAAAGGGAAGATAGATTATGAAAGTAAATTAGCAAAAAATATAAAAACAGATAGTAAGAGTTTTTATAGTTATATAAAAAGAAAAAGGGTGGCTAAAGTAAATGTTGGTCCCTTAGAGGATGAGACCGGGAAATTAATGGTGGGAAATATGGAGATGGCAAAAACACTGAATGAATATTTTGTATCAGTCTTTACAGTAGAGGACACTAAGAATATCCCAACACTGGACAAACAGGGGGCTATAGGGGGAGAGGAGCTAAACACGATCAAAATCACTAAGGAAGTGGTACTCGGTAAAATAATGGGACTCAAGGCGGATAAATCACCTGGACCTGATGGCTTACATCCTAGAGTCTTGAAGGAAGTGGCGGTAGGGATTGTAGATGCATTGGTAATAATTTTTCAAAACTCCCTGGATTCCGCTAAGGTCCCGGCAGACTGGAAAACTGCTAATGTAACACCCTTATTTAAAAAGGGCAGTAGACAGAAGGCTGGTAACTATAGACCGGTTAGCCTAACATCTGTGGTAGGTAAAATTTTGGAGTCCATTATTAAGGAAACAGTAACAGGACATTTGGATAATCATAATTTAATAGGACAAAGTCAGCATGGTTTTACGAAGGGGAAGTCATGTTTGACAAATTTGCTGGAGTTCTTTGAGGAAGTAACATATAGAGTGGATAAAGGGGAACCAGTGGACGTAGTGTATTTAGACTTCCAAAAGGCATTTGACAAGGTGCCACACAAAAGATTATTGCTTAAGGTAAAAACTCACGGGAGTGGGGTAATATTCTGGCATGGATAGAGGATTGGCTATCTAACAGAAAGCAAAGAGTTGGGATAAATGGTTCATTCTCAGACTGGCAATCAGTAACTAGTGGTGTTCCACAGGGGTCAGTGCTGGGTCCCCACTCTTCACATCTATATTAACGATTTGAGGAAGGGACCAAGTGTACATATCAAAATTTGCAGATGATACAAAGATGGGAGGGAAAGTAGTGAGTGAGGAGGACATAAAAAACCTGCAAGGGGACATAGACAGGCTAAGTAAGTGGGCAGAGATTTGCAGATGGAATACAACACTGGAAAGTGTGAGGTGAATGCACTTTGCAGGAAAAATCCTAGAGCAATTTATTATCTTAATGGCAAGAAACTGGAGAGTACGAAGTGCAAAGGGATCTGGGGGTCCTGGTGCACGAAACTCAAAAGGTTAGTATGCAGGTGCCGCAAGAGGAATAAGAAGGCAAATGGGATGTAGGCTTTCATGGCTAGGGGGATAGAATATAAAAATATGGGAGGTATTGCATCAGTTGGACAAGGTTATTGGTGAGACCGCACCTGGAATACTGCATACAGTTTTGGTGTCCTTACTTAAGGAAAGACATCTGCTCTCGAGGCAGTGCAAAAAAGGTTCACCTCGGTTAATCCCGGGATGAGGGGGTGGTCATATGAGGGAGAGGTTGGGGTAGATTGGGACTCTACTCATTGGAGTTCAGAAGAATGAGAGGCGATCTTATTGAAACATATAAGATTGTGAAGGGGTTGGATCGGGGTGGATGCGGGGAGGATGTTCCCGATGACGGGTGAGACGAGAACTAGGGGACATAGTCTTAGAATAAGGGGCTGCTCTTTCAAAACTGAGATGAGGAGGAACTACTTCACTCAGAGGGTGGTAGGTCCATGGAATATGCTGCCACAAAAAGCTGTAGAAGCTACAACATTAATTAAATTTAAAACAGAAATAGACAGTTTCCTAGAAGTAAAGGGCATTAAGGGTTACGGGAAGCGGGCAGGAATTTGGACATGAGTCTAGGTTCGGATCGGTCATGGCCCTGTGGGTAGTGGAGCGGGCCCAGGGACTGCGTAGCCTGATTCTGCTCCTATTTCGTGTGTGCAATTCTGTTAGATGCAGGAGATGGTTCTGTGATAGATAGTAGATTGGCGGTTAGGATCAGATCAGCCATGATCTTATTGAATGGCGGAGCAGGCTCGAGGGGCCGATTGGCCTACTCCTGCTCCTATTTCTTATGTTCTTATGTTCTTACTCCCTCCTCTACAGCACTCCCTCCTCTACAACACTCCCTCTGCTACAACACTCCCTCCTCTACAACACTCCCTCCTCTACAACACTCCCTCCTCTACAACACCTCCCTCCTCTACAACACTCCCTCCTCTACAACACTCCCTCCTCTGCAACACTCCCTCCTCTACAACACTCCCTCCTCTACAACACTCCCTCCTCTACACCTCCCTCCTCTGCACCTCCCTCCTCTACAACACCTCCCTCCTCTACACCTCCCTCCTCTACAACACCTCCCTCCTCTACAACACTCCCTCCTCTACAACACTCCCTCCTCTACACCTCCCTCCACTACAACACTCCCTCCTCTACAACACTCCCTCCTCTACAACACCTCCCTCCTCTACAACACTCCCTCCTCTACACCTCCCTCCTCTACAACACTCCCTCCTCTACAACACCTCCCTCCTCTACAACACCTCCCTCCTCTACACCTCCCTCCTCTACAACACCTCCCTCCTCTACAACACTCCCTCCTCTACAACACTCCCTCCTCTACACCTCCCTCCTCTACAACACTCCCTCCTCTACAACACTCCCTCCTCTACAACACTCCCTCCTCTACACCTCCCTCCTCTACAACACTCCCTCCTCTACAACACTCCCTCCTCTACAACACTCCTCCTCTACAACACTCCCTCCTCTACAACACTCCCTCCTCTGCAACACTCCCTCCGCTGCAACACTCCCTCCGCTACAACACCTCCCTCCTCTACAACACTCACTCCTCTACAACACTCCCTCCTCCACAACACTCCCTCCTCTACAACACTCCCTCCGCTGCAACACTCCCTCCTCTACAACACTCCCTCCTCTAATACTCCCTCCTCTACAACACTCCCTCCGCTACAGCACTCCCTCCTCTACAACACTCCCTCCTCTACAACACTCCCACCGCTACAAACACTCCCTCCTCTACAACACCTCCCTCCTCAACACCTCCCTCCTCTAAACCTCCCTCCTCTACACCTCCCTCCTCTACACTCCCTCCTCTACACCTCCTCATCTGGAACACTCCCTCCGCGACAACACCTCCCTCCTCTACAACACTCCACTCCTATACAACACTCCACTGCTCTACAACACTCCCTCCGCTACAACCCCTCCCTCCTCTACAACACTCCCTCCTTTACAACACTCCCTCCTCTACACCTCCCTCCTCTACAACACTCCCTCCTCTACAACACTCCCTCCTCTACAACACTCCCTCCGCTACAACACTCCCTCCTCTACATCACCTCCCTCCTCTTCAACCTCCCTCCGCTACAACACCTCCCTCCTCTACATCACTCCCCCTACTCTACAACACCACCCTCCTCTACAAACACCCTCCTCTACAACACTCCCTCCTCTACAACACTCCCCTCCTTTACAACACTCCCTCTCTACACCTCCCTCCTCTACAACACTCGCTCCTCTACACCTTCATCCTCAACAACACCCCCCTCCTCTACAACACCTCCATCCGCTACAACACTCCCTCCTTCTACAACACCTCCCTCCTCTACAACACTCCATCCTCTACAACACTCCCTCCTCTACAACACTCCCACCTTCACAACCTCCATCCTCTACAACACTCCCTCCTCTACACCTTCCTCCTCTAAACACTCCCTCCGCTACAACACTCCCTCCTCTACAACACCTCCCTCCTCTTCAACACCTCCCTCCGCTACAACACCTCCCTCCGCTACAACACTCCCACCTCTACAACACTCCCTCCTCTACAACACTCCTCCTCCACAACACTCCCTCCTCCACAACACTCCCTCCTCCACAACACTCCCTCCTCCGCAACACTCCCTCCTCCACAACACTCCCTCCTCTACAACACTCCCTCCTCTACAACACTCCCTCCTCTACACCTCCCTCCTCTGCAACACTCCCTCTTCTACAACACTTGCTCCTCTACACCTCCCTCCTCTACAATACTCCCTCCTCTACCACTCCCTCCTCTACAACACTCCCTCCACTACACCTCCTTCCGCTACAACACTCCCTCCTCTACAACACTCCCTCCTCTACAACACTCCCTCCTCTACAACACTCCCTCCTCTACAACACTCCCTCCTCTACAACACTCCCTCCTCTACAACACATCCCTCCTGCTACAACACCTCCCTCCTCTACAACACCTCCTCCGCTCCAACACCTCCCTCCGCTACAACACCTCCCTCCTCTACAACACCTCCCTCTGCGACAACACTCCCCTCCTCTACAACACCTCCCTCCTCTAGAACACTCCCTCCTCTACAACACTCCCTCCTCTACAACACTCCCTCCTCTACAACACCTCCCTCCGCTACAACACCTCCCTCCTCTACAACACCTCCATCCGCTACAACACTCCCCTCCTCTACAACACCTCCCTCCTCTACAACACTCCCTCCTCTACAACACTCCCTCCTCTACAACACTCCCTCCTCTACACCTCCCTCCTCTACAACACTCCCTCCTCTACACCTTCCTCCTGTACAACACTCCCTCCTCTACACCTCCATCCATTACAACACTCCCTCCTCTACAACACTCCCTCCTCTACAACACTCCCTCCCCTACAACACTCCCTCCTCTACAACACTCCCTCCTCAACCACTCCCTCCTCTACAACACTCCCTCCGCTACACCTCTCTCCGCTACAACACTCCCTCCTCTACAACACTCCTCCGCTACAACACTCCCTCCTCTACAACACTCCCTCCTCTACAACACTCCTTCCTCTACAACACTCCCACCTCTACACCTCCCTCCTCTACAACACTCCCTCCTCTACAACACTCCCTCCGCTACAACACTCCCTCCTCTACAACACCTCCCTCCTCTACACCTCCCTCCTCTACAACACTCCCTCCTCTACATCACTCCCTCCTCTACAACACTCCCTCTGCTACAACACTCCCTCCTCTACAACACTCCCTCCTCTACAACACTCCCTCCTCTACAACACCTCCCTCCTCTACAACACTCCCTCCTCTACAACACCTCCCTCCGCTCCAACACCTCCCTCCGCTACAACACCTCCCTCCTCTACAACACCTCCCTCTGCGACAACACTCCCCTCCTCTACAACACCTCCCTCCTCTAGAACACTCCCTCCTCTACAACACTCCCTCCTCTACAACACTCCCTCCTCTACAACACCTCCCTCCTCTACAACACCTCCCTCCTCTACAACACCTCCATCCGCTACAACACTCCCCTCCTCTACAACACCTCCCTCCTCTACAACACTCCCTCCTCTACAACACTCCCTCCTCTACAACACTCCCTCCTCTACACCTCCCTCCTCTACAACACTCCCTCCTCTACACCTTCCTCCTCTACAACACCTCCCTCCTCTACAACACCTCCATCCGCTACAACCACTCCCCTCCTCTACAACACCTCCCTCCTCTACAACACTCCCTCCTCTACAACACTCCCTCCTCTACAACACTCCCTCCTCTACACCTCCCTCCGCTACAACACCTCCCTCCTCTACAACACCTCCCTCTGCGACAACACTCCCTCCTCTACAACACCTCCCTCCTCTACAACACTCCCTCCTCTACAACACTCCCCTCCTCTACAACACTCCCTCCTCTACAACACCTCCCTCCGCTACAACACCTCCCTCCTCTACAACACCTCCATCCGCTACAACACTCCCCTCCTCTACAACACCTCCCTCCTCTACAACACTCCCTCTGCTACAACACTCCCTCCTCTACAACACTCCCTCCTCTACAACACTCCCTCCTCTACAACACTCCCTCCTCTACAACACTCCCTCCTCTACAACACTCCCTCCGCTACAACACTCCCTCCTCTACACCTCCCTCCTCTACACCTCCCTCCTCTACAACACCTCCCTCCTCTACACCTCCCTCCTCTACAACACCTCCCTCCTCTACAACACTCCCTCCTCTACAACACTGCCTCCTCTACACCTCCCTCCTCTACAACACTCCCTCCTCTACAACACTCCCTCCTCTACAACACCTCCCTCCTCTACAACACTCCCTCCTCTACACCTCCCTCCTCTACAACACTCCCTCCTCTACAACACCTCCCTCCTCTACAACACCTCCCTCCTCTACACCTCCCTCCTCTACAACACCTCCCTCCTCTACAACACTACCTCCTCTACAACACTCCCTCCTCTACACCTCCCTCCTCTACAACACTCCCTCCTCTACAACACTCCCTCCTCTACCAACACCCCTCCTCTACAACACTCCCTCCGCTACACACTCCCTCCGCTACAACACTCCCTCCTCTACAACACTCCCTCCTCTACAACACTCCCTCCTCACAACCCGATCCCTCCTCTACAGCACTCCCTCCGTGCAACACTCCCTCCTCTACATACACTCCCTCTCTCAAAGACTCCCCTCCGCTACAACACTCCCTCCTCTACAATTACTCACCTTCCTCTACAACGTCCCTCCTCTACAACTTCCCTCCTCTACAACCCTCCCTCCTCTACAACCTCCCTCCTTTACAACACACCCTCCTATACACCTCCCTCCTTTACAACATCCTGCTCTACAACACTCCCTCATCTACAACCCTCCCTCCTCTTCAAACACTCCCTCCTCTAAAACACTCCCTCCTCTACAACACTCCCTCCTCTCAACACCTCCTCCTCTACAAAACACTCCTCCTCTACAATACTCCCTCCTCTACAAACTCCCTTCCTTACACACTCCACTGCTCTACAACACTCCCTCCGCTACAACCCCTCCCTCCTCTACAACACTCCCTCCTTACAACACTCCCTCCTCTACACCTCCCTCCTCTACAACACTCCCTCCTCTACAACACTCCTCCTCTACAACACTCCCTCCGCTACAACACTCCCTCCTCTACAACACCTCCCTCCTCTTCAACACCTCCCTCCGCTACAACACCTCCCTCCGCTACAACACTCCCTACTCTACAACACCACCCTCCTCTACAACACTCCCTCCTCTACAACACTCCCTCCTCTACAACACTCCCTCCTTTACAACACTCCTCTCTACACCTCCTCCTCTACAACACTCGCTCCTCTACACCTCCATCCTCTACAACACCTCCCTCCTCTACAACCTCCCTCCTCTACAACACTCCCTCCTCTACAACACTCCCTCCTCTACAACACTCCCTCCTCTACACCTCCCTCCTCTACAACACTCCCTCCTCTACACCTCCATCCATTACAACACTCCCTCCTCTACAACACTCCCTCCTCTACAACACTCCCTCCTCGAACACACTCCCTCCTCTACAACACTCCCCTCCTCTACCACTCCTCCTCTACAACACTCCCTCCGCTACAACACCTCCCTCCTCTACAACACTCCCTCCGCTACAACACTCCTTCCTCTACAACACTCCCTCCTCTACACCTCCCTCCTCTACAACACTCCCTCCTCTACAACACTCCCTCGTACAACACTCCCTCCTCTACAACACTCCCCTCTCTACACCTCCCTCCTCTACAACACTCCCTCCTCTACAACACTCCCTCCGCTACAACACTCCTCCTCTACAACACTCCCTCCTCTACAACACTCCCTCCTCTACAACACACCCTCCTCTACAACACTCCCTCCTCTACACCTCCCTCCTCTACAACACTCCCTCCTCTACAACACTCCCTCCTCTACAAACACTCCCTCCTCTACAACACTCCCTCCTCTACAACACTCCTCCTCTACAACACTCCCTCCTCTACAAACACTACCTCCTCTACACCTCCCTCCTCTACAACCACTCCCTCCTCTACAACACTCCCTCCTCTACACACTCCCTCCGTACTACAACACTCCCGTCCTCTACAACACTCCCACCTCTCACACCTCCCTCCTCTACAACACTCCCTCCTCTACAACACTCCCTCCTCTAAACACTCCCCTCCCTCTACAAACACCTCCCTCCTCACTGACACCTCCCTCCTACACACCGTCCCTCGTCTACAACACTCCCTCCTCTACCAGCACTCCCTGCTCTACACACTCCCTCCTCTACAACACTCCCTCCTCAACAACACTCCTCTCTACAACACTCCCTCCTCTACAACACCTCCCCCTCTCTACACCTCCCTCCTCTACAACACTCCCTCCTCTACAACACTCCCTCCTCTACAACACTCACCTTCCTCTACAACCACTCCCTACTCTGCTACACCTCCCTCCTCTACAACCTCCTCCCTCTACAACACTCCCTCCTCTACAACACTCCCTCCTCTACAACACTCCCTCCTCTGCAACACTCCTCCTCTACAACACTCCCTCCTCTACAACACTCCCTCGCTGCAAAACACTCCCTCCTCTACAACACTCCCTCCTCTATACCTCCCTCTCTACAACACCTCCTCCTCTACAACACTCCCTCCTCTACAACACTCCCTCCTCTACAACACTCCCTCCTCTACAACACTCCCTCCTCTACAACACTCCCTCCGCTGCAACACTCCCTCCTCTACAACACTCCCTCCTCTAACACTCCCTCCTCTACAACACTCCCTCCTCTACAACACTCCCTCCTCTACAACATTCCCTCCTCTACAACACCTCCCTCCTCTTCAACACCTCCCTCCTCTACAACACCTCCCTCCTCTACAACACTCCCTACTCTTACAACACCACCCTCCTCTACAACACTCCCTCCTCTACAACACTCCCTCCTCTACAACACTCCCTCCTTACAACACTCCCTCCTCTACACTCCCTCCTCTACATCACTCCCTCCTCTACAAACAACCTCCCTCCGGCTACAACACTCCCTCCTCTACAACACCCCTCCCATTCCCTCCTCACAACTACCCCTCCTCTACAACACCTCCCTCCTCGACAACACTCCCTCCTCTACAACACTCCCTCCTCTACAACACTCCCTCCTCTACAAACTCCCTCCTCTACAACACTCCCTCCTCTACAACACTCCCTCCTCTACAACACTCCCTCCTCTACACCTCCATCCATTACAACACTCCCTCCTCTAAAACACTCCCTCCTCTACAACACTCCCTCCTCGACAACACTCCCTCCTCTACAACACTCCCTCCTCTACCACTCCCTCCTCTACAACA
>JASTWF010003086.1:0-10904 GCA_030390025.1 Squalus acanthias
GCTTTTACCTTGTTCTAGTCGTTTGATGAGCTGAATCTGATGGACAGTTTTGCGGAGGATCCTACATTTGTCAGGTTTGACGCTCAGACTGTCGATGTGACTGAGATTGGCGGACAGTAACTCTGCCAGGTCCTCGATGTACCTGCTCTCCTGCTCCCGCCGCCGCTTGTCCGCACTGTAGACAATAAAGCGAATCATCAGCTGCCGCCAGTAACAAGCCCCTCCCAACCCGGGGTCATCACCAGGCCCTGCCCTTCCCGGACTCGTCACCAAGTCCCACCCCTCCCGGGGCCTCCCATCCTGTCCTGAAGAATCTGGCTCTGCCTGGGGTACGGGTCAGACGGGCACATAGGAACATAACATAAGAAATAGGAGCAGGAGTCGGCCAGTCGGCCCCTCGAGCCTGTTCCGCCATTTAATGAGATCATGGCTGATCTTCTGCCTCAACTCCATTCACCGGCCCCATCGCCATATCCCTTGATGCCCTTACTAGTCAGAAATCTATCGACTTCTGTTTTGAATATACCCAATGACTGAGCCTCCACAGCCCTCTGGGGTAGAGAATTCTAAAGATTCACCACCCTCTGTGTGAACATAGAAGATAGGAGCAGGAGTCGGCCATTTGGCCCCTCGAGCCTGTTCCGCCATTTAATGAGATCATGGCTGATCATCCAAATTCAGTACCCTGTCCCTGCTTTCTCCCCATATCCCTTGATCCCTTTAGCCTTAAGAAATATATCTAACTCCTTCTTGAATATATTTAATGAATTGGCCTCAACTGCCTTGGGTGGTAGAGAATTCCACAGGTTCACCACTCTCTGGGTGAAGAAATTCCTCATCTCATTCCTAAATGGCTTACCCCTTACCCTTAGACTGTGACCCCTGGTTCTGGACTCCCCCGCCATCGGGAACATCCTTCCTGCATCTAGTCTGTCTAGTCCTGTTAGAATTTTATAAATTTCAATGAGATCCCCTCTCATTCTTCTAAACTCTAGCGAATATAAGCCTAATCGACCCAATCTCTCTTCATACGTCATTCCTGCCATCCCAGGTATCAGTCTGGTAAATCTTCGCTGCACTCCCTCCATGGCAAGAACATCCTTCCTCAGATAAGGCGACCAAAACTGCACACAATACTCAAGGTGTGATCTCACCAAGGCCCTGTACAACTGCAGCAAGACATCCTTGCTCCTGTACTCGAATCCTCTCGCTATGAAGGCCAACATACCATTTGCCTTCTTAACCGCCTGCTGCACCTGCATGCTTACCTTCAACAACTGGTGCACAAGGACACCCAGGTCTCGTTGCACTTCCCCTTTTCCCAATCTATTGCCGTTCAGATAATAATCTGTCTTCCTGTTTTTGCCACCAAAGTGGATAACCTCGCATTTATCCACATTATACTGTATCTGCCCAATCACCCAAACTGTCCAAATCATACTGGAGTTTCTCTGCATCCTCCTCACAGCACACACGCCCACCCAGCTTTGTGTCGTCTGCAAACTTGGAGATATTACATCTAGTTCCCTCGTCTAGATCATCAGTATATATTGTGAATAGCTGGGGTCCTAGCACCGATCCCTGTGGTACCCCACTAGTCACTGCCTGCCACTCGGAAAAAGACCCATTTATTCCAACTCTTTGCTTCCTGTCTGCCAACCAGTTCTCTATCCAAGTCAGTACCTTACCCCCAATCCCATGTGCTTTAACTTTGCACGCTAATCTCTTATGCGGGACCTTATCGAAAGCCTTCTGAAAGTCCAAATACACCACATCCACTGATTCTCCCTTATCTATTCTACCAGTTACATCCTCAAAAAATTCCAGTAGATTAGTCAAGCATGATTTACCTTTTGTAAATCCATGTTGACTTTGTCCGATCCTGTCACTGTTTTCCCCACTACCATGATGCGGAGATGCCGGTGTTGGACTGGGGTGGACAAAAGTGAGAAGTCGCACAACACCAGGTTATAGTCCAACAGTTTTATTTGAAATCACAAGCTTTCGGAGCTTACACCCCTTCCTCAGATGAAGTGAAGAACTTCACCTGACGAAGGAGCAGCCGCTCCGAAAGCTTGTGATTTCAAATAAAACTGTTGGACTATAACCTGGTGTTGTGCGACTTCTCACTTTTGTCCACCCCAGTCCAACACCGGCATCTCCACATCATGGTCACAATTTGGAGGCCTATAGAATACCCCCAATAGCGTGATCATACCCTTTTTGCTTCTCAGCTATAACCAAATGGATTCTGCCCTTGTCCCCTCAAGAACATCCTCCCTTTCCAGCACTCCAATGTCTTCCTTAATCAGCACTGCCACCCCACCTCCCTTTTTTTCTTCCCTATCTTTTCTGAACACCTTGTATCCGTGGATATTAAGCACCCAGTCCTCACCATTTTTAAGCCACATTTCTGTTATTGCCACTACATCATATTCCCACACTGCTAATTGTGCTTGAAGCTCACCAACCTTATTCACCACACTTTGTGCGTTTACATACATGCATTCCAAACCTGTCTTTGTATTCCTCGTAGTCCTTCGTAGTCTGCTCCTGTCTAATATGGTACGACTTCCTTCTCTAGTACTATCCAACACTCTCCCTCCTTTATTCACCTTATTCCTCTTTTCTACTTCTATATGCTGGTGCCACCCCCCCTGCCAATTTAGTTTAAACCCTCCCCAACCACACTAGTGAACCTCCCCGCGAGGACATTGGTCCCAGTCCTGCTGAGCTGCAACCCGTCCCTTTTGAATAGGTGCCTCCTGCCCCAATGCCCCAAGAATCTGAAGCCCCCCGCCTTGCACCATGCCTCAAGCCACGCATTGACCCTCCCTATCTTCCTATTTCTACTCTCGCTGGCGCGTGGCAGTGGGAGTAATCCAGAGATTACTACCTTTTGAGGTCATCCTTTTTAACTTCCTCCCTAGCTCCTGAAAGTCTGACTGTAGGACCTCAATACCTGCCCTCTCTGTCGTTGGTACCGACGTGCACCACAATTTCTGGCTCACTCCCTTCCCCGTGCAGAATATTCTGCACCCTTTCCGTGATGTCCTTTACCCTAGCACCAGGGAGGCAACACACCATGTGGGACTCACGGTGACGGTTACACAAACACCTGTCTGTCCCCCTAACTCTGGAATCTCCTAAAACGACTGCATTTCTACGCTTTGCTGTCGTCCGTCACCCCCCCGCACCCCCGTGCAGCCCCTTGCCCATTGGTGCCATGGTCTGGACTGCACTCCTTCAAGGTGTCGTCACTCCCAGCAGTCTCCAATGCTGCGTACTGGTTTGAGAATGACACACACCCTGAAGACTCCTGCACTTCCTGCCTCTTCCTATTCTTCCAGATGGCCACTCATTTACTATCCTGAACACTCTCTGCCTGTGGGTTGCTTTTAATCCTGAATTGGGGGTTCAGATCATTAAAAACAGCACCTCGGGTGGATGAGGCTGTAAAATAGCTAATGGAACCTTACTCGGACTACAGTGAGAGTCTGCGTGCAGTTCTGGGCTCCACTCTGTAGTGAGGGTGTGGAGAGGGGACCGCAGTCACCAGGATGCTGCCTGGCATCAGGAAATACAAATACTGAAAAATCGAGGCTGTTTTAATTAGAACAGAGATTAAGAGGTGATTTGATAGAGGGGTTTAAAATGATGGGATAGGACATAAATAGACAATGTTTCCAGTGAGGGGTCTAGAACTGGGGGCATAGATAGATGAGTAAATGTAGGAGATTTAAGAGAGAGAAACTGTTTGACGTGGAGTTGAGGATGTGGAATTCACTGTGGAGTTACTGGGCTACACAGAGCACCAAAGGCCCAGGCTCCATCGCGGCCTGTGCTGGCTTGACTGCCCTGAGCTAGGACAGCAGCTGGGGTTAAAGTGGGCATGGGGAGGGGGAGGTCAGTGTGGCTAGGACGACGTTGGACTGTAACACCCTCCTGACAAATCACTGTCCATACTCACTGACCCGCACCCCAGGCAGGGTGCCCGTCTGACCCGTACCCCAGGCAGGGTGCTCGTCTGACCCATACCCAGGCAGGGTGCTCGTCTGACCCATACCCCAGACAGGGTGCCCGTCTGACCCATACCCCAGACAGGGTGCCCGTCTGACCCATACCCCAGACAGGGTGCCCGTCTGACCCATACCCCAGACAGGGTGCCCGTCTGACCCATACCCCAGACAGGGTGCCCGTCTGACCCATACCCCAGACAGACGTTAGTGGGAGTTGTATACAGACCCCCAAACAGTAATGCTGAGGTTGGGGATGGCATTAAATGGGAAATTAGAGATGCGTGCAATAAGGGCACAGCAGTTATCATGGGTGACTTTAATCTACATATAGATTGGGCTAACCAAATTAGTAACAATACTGTGGCGGAGGAATTCCTAGAGTGTATATGGGATGGTTTCCTGGACCAATATTTCGAGGAACCAACTAGAGATCAGGCCATCTTAGACTGAGTATTATGTAATGAGAAAGGATTAATTAGCAATCTTGTTGTGCGAGGCCCCTTGGGGAGGAGCGATCATAATATGATAGAATTCTTCAAGATGGAGAGTGAAGTAGTTGACTCAGAGACTAGGGTCCTGAATTTAAATAAAGGACCATGATGTGGAGATGCCGGTGTTGGACTGGGGTGGACAAATGTGAGAAGTCGCACAACACCAGGTTATAGTCCAACAGCTTTATTTGAAATCACAAGCTTTCGGAGCGCTGCTCCTTCGTCAGGTGACTTCACCTGACGAAGGAGCAGCGCTCCGAAAGCTTGTGATTTCAAATAAAGCTGTTGGACTATAACCTGGTGTTGTGCGACTTCTCACATTTAAATAAAGGAAACTACGATGGTATGAGCCGCGAGTTGGCTAGGATGGATTGGGGAGCGTTACTTAAAGGGTTGACGGTGGATAGGCAATGGCAAACATTTAAAGATCGCATGGATGAACGACAGAATTTGTTCATCCCTGTTTGGCATAAAAATAAAACAAAAAAGGTGACTCAACCGTGGCTAACAAGGGAAATTAGGGATAGCATAAGATCCAAGGAGAGGACATATAAATTGGCCAGAAAATGCAGCAAACCTGAGGATTGGGAGCAGTTTAGGATTCAGCAAAGGAGGACAAAGGGATTAATTAAGAGGGGGAAAATAGAATATGAGAGTAAGCTTGCAGGGAACATAAAAACTGACTGTAAAAGCTTCTATAGATATGTGAAGAGAAAAAGATTGGTGAAGTCAAGCGTAGGTCAGAATCAGGGGAATTTATAACGGGGAACAAAGAAATGGCAGACCAATTAAACATAGAAACATAGAAGATAGGAGCAGGAGTAGGCCATTCGGCCCCTCGAGCCTGCTCCGCCATTCAATGAGATCATGGCTGATCATCCAAATTCAGTACCCTGTACCTGCCTTCTCCCCATATCCCTTGATACCTTTAGCTTTAAGAAATATATCTAACTCATTCTTGAATATATTTAATGACTTGGCCTCAACTACCTTCTGTGGTAGAGAATTCCACAAGTTTACCACTCTCTGGGTGAAGAAATTCTTCCTCATTTCTGTCCGAAATGGCTTACCCCTTATCCTTAGATTATGACCCCTGGTTCTGGACTCTCCGACCATCGGGAACATTCTTCCTGCATCTAGTTTGTCCAGACCTGTCAGAATTTTATATGTTTCGATGAGATCCCCTCTCATTCTTCTATACTCCAGCGAGTATAAGCCCAATCGACCCAATCTCTCCTCATATGTCATTCCTGCCATCCCAGGTATCAGCCTGGTGAATCTTCGCTGAACTCCCTCCATGGCAAGAACATCCTTCCTCAGATAAGGCGACCAAAACTACACACAATACTCAAGGTGTGGTCTCACCAAGGCCCTGTACAACTGCAGCAGGACATCCCTGTTCCTATACTCAAACCCTTTCGCTATGAAGGCCAACATACCATTTGCCTTCTTCACCGCCTGCTGCACCTGCATGCTTACCTTCAGCGACTGGTGCACAAGGACACCCAGGTCTCACTGCACTTCCCCTTCTCCCAATCTATTGCCATTCAGGCTTTTCTGTTTTTGACACCAAAGTGGATAACCTCACATTTATCCACGTTATATTGCATCTGCCATGCTTCTGCCCACTCACCCAACCTGTCCAAATCATCCTGGAGTTTCTCGGTATCCTCCTCGCAGCACACACTCCCACCCAGCTTTGTGTCATCTGCCAACTTGGAGATATTACATTTAGTTCCCTTATCTAGATCATTAATGTATATTGTGAATAGCTGGGGTCCAAGGACCGATCCCTGCGGTACCCCGCTAGTCACTGCTTGCCACTTGGAAAAAGACCCATTAATTCCTACTCTTTGCTTTCCGTCCGCCAACCAGTTCTCTATCCAAGTCAATACCTTGCCCCCAATCCCATGTGCCTTAACTTTACACACTAATCTCTTATGCGGGACCTTATCGAAAGCCTTTTGAAAGTCCAAATACACCACATCTACTGGTTCTCCCTTATCTATTTTCCCAGTTACATCCTCAAAAAATTCCAGTAGATTAGTCAAGCACGATTTACCTTTTGTAAATCCATGTTGACTTTGTCCGATGCTGTCACTGTTTTTCAAGTGCTCAGCTATTACATCCTTTATAATGGACTCTAGCATTTTCCCCACTACCGATGTCAGGCTTACTGGTCTGTAATTCCCCGCTTTCTCTCTACCACCCTTTTTGAATAGTGGGGTAACATTAGCTACCCTCCAATCCATGGGTACAGTTCCAGATTCCATCGAATGTTGGAAGATGATCAGCAATGCCTCTACTATTTCTAGGGCCACTTCCTTAAGTACCCTAGGATGTAGATTATCAGGCCCTGGGGATTTATCGGCCTTCAATCCCGTCAATTTCCCTAACACCATTTCCCTGCAAATACTGATTTCTTTCAGTTCCTCCCTTTGGTATTTCTTCACTTCACCTGATGAAGGAGCAGCCGCTCCGAAAGCTTGTGATTTCAAATAAAACTGTTGGACTATAACCTAGTGTTGTGCGACTTCTCACTTTTGTCCAAATTGTGAGAGAGAGATAGAGGAGCAAATCTGCTGGGAAATCAGAGAGATATGCAAGAGTTATAGAGTGGTGATATTGGGGGACTTTAATTACCCAAATATCGATTAGGATAATAGAGTAAAGGGAAAGGAGGGGGAGGAATTTCTTTAACGTGTTCAGGAGAACTTCCTTGACCAGTATGTTCTTGGCCCAACTAGGAAGGAGGCATTGCTGGATCTGGTGCTGGGGAATGAGGTGGGCCAAGTGGACCAAGTGTCTGTGGGAGAACACTTGGGTACGAGTGATCACTGTATCATAAGGCTTAGATTAGTAATGGAGAAGAGCAAGGAACAATCTAAAGTAGAACTTCTAAATTGGAAGAGGGCTAACTTCAATGGGATGAGAGGGGATCTAGCCAGGGTAAAATGGAACCAAAGATTGACAGGAAAAACTGTAATGGAACAATGGGTGATCTTTAAGGAGGAGATGTTTCAGGTACAGGCTAGGTACATTCCAACAAGAGGGAAAGGTAGGGGAACCAAAGCCAGGGCTCCTGGGATGACGAGGGAGATAGAGAAGATGATGAAACAAAAAAGAGGGTGTATGATGCATGTCAGGTGAATTCTTCAAGTGAGAACCAGACCAAATACAATAAGTTGAGAGGGGATGTGAAGATGAAAATAAGACTAGCAAAGAGAGAATATAAGATTAGAATGGCAGTTAACATAAAAGGGAACCCAAAAATTTTCAACCAGCATGTAAATAGTAAGTGGGTACCAAGAGGCGGGGTGGGGCCTATTAGGGACAACGGTGGTGATATATGCTTAGAGGCGCAGGGCAAGGCTAGAATACTCAAGGAGTACTTTGTATCGGTGTTTACTAAGGAAGAGGATGCTGACAAAATATCGGTAGAAGCAGAGATTGTAGAGGTAATGGATGGGGTGAAAATTGATAGACAGGATGTACTAGAAAGGCTGGGTATGTTTAGAGTGGACAAGTCGCCTGGTCCGGATGGCTTGCATCCCAGGTTGCTAAGCGAAGTGGGGGTGGAGATCGCGGAAGGGCTTGCCATAATTTTCCAATCTTCCCTAGATAGGCGGGAAGTGCCAGAGCATTGGAAAGTGGCAAATGTGACACCATTGTTCAAGAAAGGGTGCAAGGACAATTCTAGTAACTACAGGCCGGTCAGTTTAACATCAGTGGTGGGTAAGGTTTTAGAAACAATAATTAGGGAAACAACTAACAGGCACGTGGAGAGGTTTAAGTTAATTAAAGAAAGCCAGCAGAGATATGTAAAAGGCAGATCGTGTTTGACTAATCTAATTGAATTTTTTGATGAAATAACAGAGAAAGTTGATGAAGAGAATGCAGTGGATGTTGTTTCTATGAATTTTAAGAAAGCGTTTGACAAAGTACCACATAAACGGCTGGTTCAACAAAATTAAAGCTCATGGAATAGGTGGGTCAGTGGCAGCTTAGATAAGGAATTGGCTTAAGGACAGAAAACAGCGAGTCGTGGTAAATGGCTGTTTTTCAGACTGGAGGATGGTAGACAGTGGTGTTCCCCAAGGGTCAGTGCTAGGATCACTGCTTTTTTTGATATATATATGACTTGGATATTGGAATACAGAGTAAAATTTCAAAATTTGCCGATGATACCAAACTTGGAGGTGTGGCAAACAGTGAGGATGATACTAATCGACTGCAACAGGACATAGAAAGGCTAGCAGAATGGGCAGACAAGTGGCAGATGGAATTTAATACAGAGAAGTGTGAGGTGATGCATTTTGGCAGAAGGGACAGGGAGAGGCAATATACACTTAATGGCACAGTTCTAAAGATTGTGCAGGGACAGAGGGACCTGGGAGTTAATGTGCATAGGTCCCTGAAGGTGGAAGGACATATTGAGAGAGTGGTTAGCAAAGCATATGGGATCTTGGGCTTTATAAATAGAGGTATTGAGTACAAAAGTATAGAAGTTATGCTGAACCTTTATAAAGTGCTGGTTAGGCCACAACTGGAGTATTGCATCCAGTTCTGGTCACCACACTTTAGGAAGGATGTGAAAGCACTTGAGAGGGTGCAGAGGAGATTTACCAGAATGGTTCCGGGGATGGGGGATCTTAGCTACAAGGACAGGTTGGAGAAGCTGGATTTGTTTTCATTAGAGCAAAGGAGGTTGAGGGGTGATTTGATAGAGGTGTACAAGATTATGACGGGTTTGACAAGGTAGACAGAGAAAGGCTGTTCCCACTAGTTGATGGTACAAGGACTAGGGGACACAGATTTAAGTTTTGGGCAAGAGATACAGGGGGGATGTGAGGAAGAACTTTTTTACGCAGCGAGTGGTAATGACCTGGAACTCGCTGCCGACAAGGGTGGTGGAAGCAGAGATGATCAAGGATTTCAAAAGGAAATTGGATAGGCACGTGAGGGAAATAAACTTGCAGGGCTACGGGGATAGAGCGGGCGAATGGGACTGACTGGATTGCTCTACAGAGAGCCAGCACGGACTCGATGGGCCAAATGGCCTCCTTCTGTGCCGTACTCTAATTTCTCTGCTCCCCCACATCACCAGCTTCTTTCAAACTGCTGGCTGCTTCCCTCGGTCCACCGAATTATTGACCCCGCCAACTCCTTCCATACCTGTGTCCCACGGCGTCACACAGAGACATCTTCCGCTTGCGAGGGTCGGGGTTTGCAGGGTCGGGGTTCGCAGGGACTGTTGCTCCATCCCCGAGACCATTCATCGTCACTGACTTCCCACCTGAAAGCAGAGAGTAGGGAGGGCAGGTTATTATACACAGGCTCATTCCTCACAGGACTTTACCACTTGACCCGCAGACTCCAGCTATATACAAAGCTCATAATCCCCCCCGGGAGGCAGCACACAGTGCAGGTTACACAGGAGGAGCAAGTGACAGCAGCAGTGAGACACGGGCCACAACTGGTGCTTTCTCCCACTGCATCTACAGTCCACCAGCTGCATATGTGGCCCAGACTGCAGGCTGTACTCCAGTGAGTCAGAGTCTGTGGAACTGTACCCCAGTGAGAGTCAGAGTCTGTGGAACTGTACCCCAGTGAGAGTCAGTGTCTGTGGAACTGTACCCCAGTGAGAGTCAGTGTCTGTGGAACTGTACCCCAGTGAGAGTCAGTGCCTGTGGAACCCGTACCGCAGTGAGAGTCAGTGTCTGTGGAACTGTGCCCCAGTGAGAGTCAGAGTCTGTGGAACTGTACCCTAGTGAGAGTCAGTGCCTGTGGAACCCGTACCCCAGTGAGAGTCAGTGCCTGTGGAACTGTGCCCCAGTGAGAGTCAGTGTCTGTGGAACCCGTACCCCAGTGAGTCAGTGTCTGTGGAACTGTACCCCAGTGAGAGTCAGTGCCTGTGGAACCCGTACCCCAGTGAGAGTCAGTGCCTGTGGAACTGTACCCCAGTGAGAGTCAGTGCTTGTGGAACTGTACCCCAGTGAGAGTCAGTGCCTGTGGAACTGTACCCCAGTGAGAGTCAGTGTCTGTGGAACTGTACCCCAGTGAGAGTCAGTGTCTGTGGAACTGTACCCCTGTGAGAGTCAGTGACTGTGGAACTGTACCCCAGTGAGAGTCAGTGCCTGTGCAACTGTACCCCAGTGAGAGTCAGTGCCCTTATGTAGAGGATGGTGTTGTTAATGGTGAGGTTTCAATTTGACATAACATTGGAACAGTTAACGTGTGCCAGTGCCTGGCACAGTGCTAAGCTGCTACTGTGGCGTTCCGAGGTTAGTTCAAAAATGCACCGATGCATTTTCAAGGTCGGTCCCAGCAGATGCCATTATCTCTCCAGCAGAATAAACACATTACGGGACGGGGGGGGGGGGGGGAGAGAGAG
>JASTWF010003087.1:0-10842 GCA_030390025.1 Squalus acanthias
AACAGGGGCACCAGTGGCGACTGGAGAATGAAATAAAGACTTGTATTTATATAGCGCCTTTCACCACCTCAGGACGTCCCAAAGCGCTTCACAGCCAATGAAGTACTATTTTGAAGTGTCTTCACTGTTGTAATGTGGGAAACGCAGCAGCCAGTTTGCGCACAGCAAGATCCCACAAACAGCAATGCGATAACGACCAGATCATCTTTTTTGGTGATGTGGGTTGAGGGATAAATGTTGGGCCCAGGACACCGGGGAGAACTCCGCCCCCCCCCCCCCCCCGCTCTTCAACAACCACAATGTGCATTTATATAGCACCTTTAACGTAGTAAGGCGTCCCAATGCCCTTCACAGGAGTATTAAAAGACACAATTTGACACCGAGCCACATAAACAGAGAATAGGGCAGGTGACCAAAAGCTTGGTCAAAGAGGTAGGTTTTAAGGAGCGTCTTACAGCAGGTAGAGAGGCGGAGAGGTTTAGGCAGGGAATTCCAGAGCTTAGGGCCCAGGCAACAGAAGGCACGGCCACCAATGGTTGAGCGATTATAATCAGGGATGCTCAAGAGGGCAGAATTAGAGGAGCGCAGATATCTCTTCTTCCAATAGTGGCCGTGGGATCTTTTACGTCCACCTGAGAGGGCAGACAGGGCCCTCGGTTTAATGTCTCATCCAAAAGACGACACCTCCAACAGTGCAGCACTCCCTCAGTACTGCCCCTCCGACCGTGCAGTGCTCCCTCAGTACTGCCCCTCCGTCAGTGCAGCACTCCCTCAGTACTGCCCCTCAGACAGTGCGGCGCTCCCTCAGTACTGCCCCTCCGACAGTGCGGCGTTTCCTCAGTACTGCCCCTCCGACAGTGCGGCGCTCCCTCAGTACTGCCCCTCCGACAGTGCGGCGCTCCCTCAGTACTGCCCCTCCGACAGTGCGGCGTTTCCTCAGTACTGCCCCTCCGACAGTGCGGCGCTCCCTCAGTACTGCCCCTCAGACAGTGCGGCGCTCCCTCAGTACTGCCCCTCCGACAGTGCGGCGCTCCCTCAGTACTGCCCCTCCGTCAGTGCAGCGCTCCCTCAGTACTGCCCCTCCGACAGTGCGCGGCCCTCCCTCAGTACTGCCCCTCCGACAGTGCGGCGCTCCCTCAGTACTGCCCCTCTGACAGTGCGGCGCTCCCTCAGTACTGCCCCTCCGACAGTGCGGCGCTCCCTCAGTACCGCCCCTCCGACAGTGCGGCACTCCCTCAGTACTGCCCCTCCGACAGTGCGGCGCTCCCTCAGTACTGCCCCTCTGACAGTGCGGCGCTCCCTCAGTACTGCCCCTCCGACAGTGCGGCGCTCCCTCAGTACCGCCCCTCCGACAGTGCGGCACTCCCTCAGTACTGCCCCTCCGACAGTGCGGCGCTCCCTCAGTACTGCCCCTCCGACAGTGCGCGGCCCTCCCTCAGTACTGCCCCTCCGACAGTGCGGCGCTCCCTCAGTACTGCCCCTCTGACAGTGCGGCACTCCCTCAGTACTGCCCCTCCGACAGTGCGGCGCTCCCTCAGTACTGCCCCTCCGACAGTGCGCGGCCCTCCCTCAGTACTGCCCCTCCGACAGTGCGGCGCTCCCTCAGTACTGCCCCTCTGACAGTGCGGCGCTCCCTCAGTACTGCCCCTCCGACAGTGCGGCGCTCCCTCAGTACCGCCCCTCCGACAGTGCGGCACTCCCTCAGTACTGCCCCTCCGACAGTGCGGCGCTCCCTCAGTACTGCCCCTCCGACAGTGCGCGGCCCTCCCTCAGTACCGCCCCTCCGACAGTGCGGCGCTCCCTCAGTACTGCCCCTCTGACAGTGCGGCGCTGCCTCAGTACTGCCCCTCTGACAGTGCGGCGCTCTCTCAGTACTGCCCCTCCGACAGTGCGGCGCTCCCTCAGTACCGGCCCTCCGACAGTGCAGCGCTCCCTCAGTACTGCCCCTCCGACAGTGCGGCGCTCCCTCAGTACTGCCCCTCCGACAGTGCGGCGCTCCCTCAGTACTGCCCCTCCGACAGTGCGGCGCTCCCTCAGTACTGCCCCTCCGACAGCTGCGGCTCTCCATCGATACAAAGCAAACTTTGTCATCTCATGGGCCTTGCCTGCCTCACCTCTGACCTCTGTACAACCTCTCCCCTCTCTCTCTCTCTCTCTCTCTCTGTTTTTGTCGACACTACTCCGACCAGTGATCCTCCGAGATTTCCTCTCTCGTGCGTCCCAAACGCCGCAGACTTTGCCCTCCCTCGGTGCCAGTTTGGCTCAGGTCAGTCGAACTCTCCGCTTTGGGTCAGAGGTCGGGGGGGGGCTCGAGCCCCGATCCCGCGCTGAGGGGAGCGTTGCATTGTGGGCGGCGCCGTCGTTTGCGACGGGAGTTAAACCCGAGGGCCCCGTCGGCCCTATGGGGCGGACGTCAAAGATCCTAAAGCGCTATTTGAAGAAGAGCAAGGGGGCGAGCTCTCCCCCCTGGTGTCCGGGGCTAAAGCGGATGATCCGGTCATTTCTCTCATTCGCTGTTTGTGGGAGCTTGCTGTGCGCAGATTGGCTGCCGCGTTTCCTACAGCGACCTTTTTTGAAAAATTAATTCTCGGGATGCGGGCATTTATTGAGTGTCTTGCGAGGCCACTTCACATATGAGCATAAGAAATAGGAGCAGGAGTCGGCCATTCGGCCCCTCGAGCCTGCTCCGCCATTCAATGAGATCATGGCTGATCATCGACCTCAACTCCACTTTCCCGCCCGATCTCCATATCCCTTGATTCCCCTAGAGTCCAAAAATCTATCGATCTCAGCCTTGAATATAAGAACATAAGAACATAAGAACATATACTCAAAGACTCAGCATCCACAGCCCTCTGGGGCAGAGAATTCCAAAGATTCACAACCCTCTGAGTGAAGAAATTCCTCCTCATCTCAGTCCTAAATGGCCGACCCCTTATCCTGAGACTGTGCCCCCTAGTTCTAGACTCACCAGCCAGGGGGAACCAACCTCTCAGCATCTACCCTGTCAATCTCCCTCGGAATCTTATGTTTCAACGAGATCACCTCTCATTCTTCTAAACTCCAGAGAGTGTAGGCCCGTTCTACACAATCTCTCATCATAGGACAGCCCTCTCATCCCAGGAATCAGTCTAGTAGTTCACAGGGCAGTTACAAGCCAACCATGTTGATGTGGGGTTGGAGTCACGTGAAGGCCCAGACTATGTAAGGTGGGCAACAGTGAACAAACTTCAAAAGGACTTCATCGGCTCTGAAGCGCTTTGGGACATCCTGAGGTCGTGAAAGGCGCGATAGAAATGCAAATCCTTTCTTTCTCTAAGAGTGTGGCGCGGTGTGTGTGTGAGCGGTGCGCTCTGTCCACAGGCCATGTCGTTCCACCGTGCCCCTCCCATCGCCTGATCTTTGGGTTTTTTTCATTCATTCCTGGGATGTGGGCGTCGCTGGCAAGGTCAGCATTTATTGCCCATCCCTAATCGCCCTTGAGAAGGTGGTGGTGAGCCACCTTCTTGAACCGCTGCAGTCCGTGTGGTGAAGGTACTCCCACAGTGCTGTTAGGGAGGGAGTTCCAGGATTTTGACCCCGTGACGATATATTACCAAGTCAGGATGGTGTGTGACTTGGAGGGGAACTTGGAGGTGGTGGTGTTCCCATGCGCCTGCTGCCCTTGTCCTTCTAGATGGAAGAGGTCGCGGGTTTGGGAGGTGCTGCCGAAGAAGCCTTGGCGAGTTGCTGCAGTGCATCTTGTAGATGGTGCACACTGCAGCCACGGTGCGCCGGTGGTGGAGGGAGTGAATGTTTAAGGTGGTGGATGGGGTGCCAATCAAGCGGGCTGCTTTGTCCTGGATGGTGTCGAGCTTCTTGAGTGTTGTTGGAGCTGCACTCATCCAGGCAAGTGGAGAGTATTCCATCACACTCCTGACTTGTGCCTTGTAGATGGTGGAAAGGCTTTGGGGAGCCAGGAGGTGAGACACTCGCCGTAGAATACCCAGCCTCTGACCTGCTCTTGTTGCCACAGTATTTATGTGGCTGGTCCAGTTAAGCTTCTGGTCAATGGTGATCCCCAGGATGTTGATGGTGGGGGATTCGGCGATGGTAATGCCGTTGAAAGTCAAGGGGCAGTGTTTAGACTCTCGCTTGTTGGAGATAGTCATTGCCTGGCACTTGTGTGGCGCGAATGTTACCTGCCACTTATCTGCCCAAGCCTTGTCCGTGCAGTCCCAGCAAGGGGTTAATGAGCCTCGGACTGTCCTTCTCCAGCGACCGACAGGCAGCCACTGTCTGAGACCTTCAAGGGCTAAACATTAACAGCTGCAGCCCAAGCAACCCCCCACCCCACCCCACCCCGACTAACCACCTGTCACACAGCAGCTGCCTGAACAGTCCCAGCAACTGGGCACAGAGAGAGAGAGAGAGAGAGAGGGAGAGAGAGAGAGAGAGAGAGAGAGCAAGAGGGAGAGAGGAGAGAGAGAGAGGGAGAGGGAGAGAGGGAGAGGAGAGAGAGAGAGAGAGCAAGAGGGAGAGAGGGAGAGAGAGAGATTGAGCAAGAGGGAGAGAGGGAGAGAGCGACAGAGAGAGAGAGAGAGAGAGGGAGATAGAGAGAGAGAGGGAGAGAGAGACAGAGAGCGAGAGAGAGAGAGGGAGAGAGAGGGAGAGAGCAAGAGGGAGAGAGGGAGAGAGAGAGATAGAGCAAGAGGGAGAGAGGGGGAGAGGGAGAGAGGGAGAGAGGGAGATAGAGAGAGAGGGAGAGAGAGAGAGAGAGATAGAGTGAGAGAGGGAGAGAGAGAGATAGAGCAAGAGGGAGAGAGGGAGAGGGAGAGAGGGAGATAGAGAGAGAGAGAGAGAGGGAGAGAGAGAGAGAGATAGAGCGAGAGGGAGAGGGAAAGAGGCAGAGAGAGAGAGAGGGAGAGAGAGAGAGAGGGAGATAGAGAGAGAGAGAGGGAAAGAGGCAGATAGAGCGAGAGGGAGAGAGAGAGAGAGGGAGAGAGAGCAAGAGGGAGAGAGGGAGAGAGGGAGAGAGAGCAAGAGGGAGAGAGGGAGAGAGAGAGATAGAGCAAGAGGGAGAGAGGGAGAGAAAGAGAGAGACAGAGAGAGGGAGAGAGATAGAGAGAGAGGGAGAGCGAGAGAGAGAGAGGGAAAGAGGCAGATAGAGCGAGAGGGGGAGAGACAGAGAAAGAGAGAGAGAGAGAGGGAGAGAAAGACAGAGAGAGCGAGAGGGCGAGAGACAGAGAGAGAGAGAGAGGGAGAGAGAGAGGGGGAAAGAGACAGATAGAGAGAAGGAGAGAGACAGATACAGAGAGAGGGAGAGAGAGAGAGAAGGAAACAGAGAGAGAGAGGGAGAGACAGATAAAGAGAGACAGTGAGAGAAACAGAGAGAGAGAGACAGAGAGAGGGGAGAGAGAGATAGAGACAGAGAGGGAGACAGAGAGACAGAGAGAGAGAGAGAGCGAGAGAGTGAGATGGAGACAGACAGACGGACAGACAGATAAAGAGAGGGAGTGACACAGAGACAGACAGGGAGAGAGCAAGAGAGACAGAGAGAGAGAGAGACGGAGAGAGAGAGAAACAGAGAGAAAACTGTTAGTAATGGTGAGAGAATGAGCGAGAAATGAGAGAATAAGAAAGAGAACGAATGAGAGAGAGAACGAGAGAAGGAGACAGCGTGAGAGTGAAGGAGAGTCAGACACAGACACAGTGTGCGAGTGTCTGACGGGCAGGGAGTGAGGGACACAGCTGGCTGTGTTCGAGTGAGTCTCGCAGCCTCCGAGGGGAAAGAGAAACCCAGTCCAGCCCTGCTCCTGTGCTGGCTGGCTGCCGGTGTTTGCACAGCTCTCCCTCCCAGTGCTCGATCTGAGTCTGACGCTCGATCCACCAGCAAAGGCTTGCCCTGGGCCCCCTCGGGGATACGCTGATGGGTTCTGATCTGGGCCAGGCTGGGTGCAAAGTGCTGCAGAACTGATCACCACTGGGGCTGGGAAGAGGGACAGCGTCCAGGGACCTCCAGGCCGTGAGCACCGGCCAGCGATTCCCGCCGGAGAGCGCACAGAACGGTACTTCACTCCGCCGCGAGGCCTGCTGTGGGCGAACAGCCAACCACTCAAAGCCCGGGAAGAATGGGGGTCCGGGGGAGAGGGGCCCCGGCCTCATCAATATCTCGCTGTAGATTGCTTATCCTATTGTTCAAATCCCTCCATGGCCTCCTCGCCCCCCCTCCCTATCTCGGCAACCTCCTCCAGCCCTACAACCCCCCGAGATCTCAGCGCTCCTCCAATTCTGGCCTCTTGCGCATCCCCCGATTTCCATCGCTCCACCATTGGCGGCCGTGCCTTCAGCCGCCTGGGCCCTAAGCTCTGGAAATCCCTCAGCCAGTGCAGCCTTTGGTCGCCTGAGGAAGAGAGCATTTGAATACCAGGACCTCAAACCCAGCACCAAGCTCATGGTCTACAGAGCAGCAGTGATACCCGTCCTCCTGTGTGCCTCAGAGACATGGACCATGTACAGCAGGCACCTCAAAGCACTGGAGAGGTACCACCAACGCTGCCTCCGCAAGATCCTGCCAATCCATTGGCAGGATAGGCGCACCAACGTCAGTGTTCTCGCTCAGGCCAACATCCCCAGCATCGAAGCTTTGACCATGCTCGATCAGCTCCGATGGACGGGTCACATCGTCCGCATGCCCGATACGAGACTCCCAAAACAAGCGGAGCTCCGACACGGCAAGAGAGCCCCAGGTGGGCAGAGGAAACGTTTCAAGGACACCCTCAAAGCCTCCTTTGAAAAAGTGCAACATCCCCACCGACACCTGGGAATCCCTGGCCCAAGACCGCACAAAGTGGAGGAGAAGCATCCGGGAAGGCGGCGAACACCTCGAGTCTCTTCGCCGGGAGCAAGCGGAAGCCAAGCGCAAACAGCGCAAGGAGCGCACGTCAACCCAAGCACCCCACTCACCCGCCCCTTCAACCACCGTCTGCCCCACCTGTGACAGAGACTGTAGGTCCCGCATTGGACTCATCAGTCACCTGAGAACTCATTCTTAATATGGAAGCAAGTCATCCTCGGTTCCGAGGGACCGCCTAAGAAGAAGAAGGAGAAGAATCTCTTCCAGCCACTACAACCCCCCGAGATCTCTGCGCTCCTCCAATTCTGGCCTCTTGCGCATCCCCCGATTTCCATCGCTCTTCCATTGGTGGCTGTGCCTTCAGCTGCCTGGGCCCCGAGCTCTGGAATTCCTTCCCTAAACCTCTCCGCCTCTCTCTCCTCCTTTAAGACGCTCCTTAAAACCGACCTCGTTGACCAAGGTTTTGGTAACCTGTCCTAATATCTCCTGATGTGGCTCGGTGTCGAATATTTGTCCGATTTACGCCTTGGGAAGTTTCACCACATGAAAGGCGCTATATAAATGCAGGCTGCAGTTGTTATGGGGTGTTTTTCCGATGTACCGCTCAAGAGGCGAGGCCTGGGCCTTCGTTGATCAAGACTCCGTCAGAATGTGACGTTCGCCAGACTCGGCCAGGGGGCCAGAGGTCCCGAGTTTGGGCCTGGTCGATAGGAGCTGGTGAATATTTTCGAAAAAACCCCAGCCTCACCCTGGAATGTCCTGTCTAACTCATCCAGTGCTGGACTTGGGCCTTGTCCAAATCCTGGGCTGTGTAGATCTTCAGCCTCACTCCCTTCCCTTGTCCCACGACCGCCACCACCGCCCCCCACCCGGGCCTCTCAGATTCTCACCACCTCACCCTCTCCGCCCCAAACCTCCTGATGCAGGGCTTAGAGGGTTAAATCACGAGGACAGGTTGCCCAGACTAGGCTTGTATTCCCTCGAGTTTAGAAGATTAAGGGGTGATCTGATCGAGGTGTTTAAGATGATTAAAGGAGGGGCCGAATGGCCTCCTCCTGTTCCTGTGTAACAGGCTCGAGGGGCTGAATGGGCCTCCTCCTGTTCCTGTGTAACAGGCTCGAGGGGCCGAATGGCCTCCTCCTGTTCCTGTGTAACAGGCCCGAGGGGCTGAATGGGCCTCCTCCTGTTCCTGTGTAACAGGCTCGATGGGGCTGAATGGCCTCCTCCTGTTCCTATGTAACAGGCTCGAGGGGCTGAATGGCCTCCTCCTGTTCCTGTGTAACAAGTTCGAGGGGCTGAATGGCCTCCTCCTGTTCCTGTGTAACAAGTTCGAGGGGCTGAATGGCCTCCTCCTGTTCCTGTGTAACAGGCTCGAGGGGCTGAATGGGCCTCCACCTGTTCCTATGTAACAGACCTGAGGGGCTGAATGGGCCTCCTCCTGTTCCTGTGTAACAGGCTCGAGGGGCTGAATGGGCCTCCTCCTGTTCCTGTGTAACAGGCCCGAGGGGCTGAATGCGCCTCCTCCTGTTCCCGTGTAACAGGCTCGAGGGGCTGAATGGGCCTCCTCCTGTTCCTGTGTAACAGGCTCGAGGGGCTGAATGGGCCTCCTCCTGTTCCTGTGTAACAGGCTCGAGGGGCTGAATGGGCCTCATCCTGTTCCTGTGAACCGGGACACTAGGGAACGGGGAAAGGGTGGGTTCTAAAAGAAGAGACGACAAGCTTGAGCCGGGATTGAGAAATTCCCGGAGCGTAGACACACGGGCAGGATGCTAGCAGGGAAAACTGGGATGGGTATCTTGTTGCAGCAGAGCAAGCGGGCCCTGGGGAATGTCGGTCACCGCTCTGCACTCCATTCCAGAGATTCCACAGATCCCAGCACCCACTTCCCACCGGCCTCTGTTATCTCCTTGTTAATCGCCCCCGTCTCTCGCTCTGAATATGTTTGGCACTCAACCCTGTAAATATTTGATAGGAATGGTCCGAGATAAAACGAAAAATACACACACACACATCGACAGAGCAGGCCTGCGCATATCCGCCGAGGGTATCCAAGGGCCCTCGAGGGTTGTGCGCCCCAATATGTGGCCTGGGGTCTGGAGGCGGGGGGGGGCCGCAGTTCGAGGGCGACCGGGCCTTCGAAGGGGGCCGGCGCTTTCGCGGTTAGTGCCTCCAACTCACTCGAGGCAACTGGGCCTCCATCGCCGGGATGCGGTTTCCACGGAAATCTAGCAGGCCTGAGGTGCGTCGCTAGGCCGAGGCCTTCTCGCACTGGGCCTAGCAGGGCAGGAGGGGGTTGATTCGGAGCACGACAACCCTTCGGCTATACAGCCACACGCGCTCCAGCGAGTGGGCAGCAATGGCGGGCGGGGAGGGCAGGAGACCCGCTTGGCTGGATTTTCACCTGGGGTTGGGGTGGGGGGGGCCGTGGGCACTGAGGCTAAATGCAGCCCCGCCCACCGTTCGATACCCTGTCCCGCTCGCAGGCTCATTCAGGAGGGCCAACCCCTCAGGCTTCTAGCATAAGAACATAAGAACATAAGAAATAGGAGCAGGAGTAGGCCAATCGGCCCCTCGAGCCTGCTCCGCCATTCAATAAGATCATGGCTGATCTGATCCAACCTCAAATCTAAAGAACACAAGAACTAGGAGCAGGACCAGGCCACTCGGCCCCTGGGCCCGCTACGCCACCCACAGGGCCTTGACCGATCCGAACTCAGCCTCATGTCCAATTTCCTGCTCGCTCCCCGTAACCCCTGATTCCCTTTACTTCTAGGAAACTGTCTATTTCTGTTTTAAATTTATTTAATGCTGTAGCTTCCACAGCTTCCTGGGGCAGCAAATTCCACAGACCTACTACCCTCTGAGTGAAGAAGTTTCTCCTCATCTCAGTTTTGAAAGAGCAGCCCCTTATTCTAAGATTATGTCCCCTAGTTCTAGTTTCACCCATCATCGGGAACATCCTTACCGCATCCACCCGATCCAACCCCTTCACAATCTTATATGTTTCAATAAGATCGCCTCTCATTCTTCTGAACTCCAATGAGTAGAGTCCCAATCTACTCAACCTCTCCTCATATGTCCACCCCCTCATCCCCGGGATTAACCGAGTGAACCTTCTTTGTACTGCCTCGAGAGCAAGTATGTCTTTTCTTAAGTATGGACACCAAAACTGTATGCAGAGAGTGGAGGAGTGGGGAAACAAATAGCGGTCGGACAATGAGAATGGAAAGTTTATCTTCCCCCATCCTGCCCCCATCAAAATAGAGAGAAACTGAGTTAGGCTTCCGACCTTGACCGATGTCAGAGGGGGTCAGGGGTCGGGGAGGAGGGAGAATGGTCCACTGAGGACAGTCGACCACTCGGCCCTGCCCGGGACTGGAACAAAATGGCGTCCCGCCCGCTTCCTCGGTTTGCCGCACTAGCCGGGGAAAGACAGACGGCGACCGCCCTCCGCTGTCCTCATTGCCCGACCGTCATTTTCGCCTGGCTCGCCCTTGCGTGGCGTGAAAAAATACACAACAGCAGGCCCGAATCCCACGCGGGGCCTAAACCCAGAGGCTTCGTGAGCACTTGCCTCTGAAGCTCCACATTCTGACCTCTGCCCCCCTCCCGGTCAGAGGGCAGCGGGGGCTGGTTCGCTCGGTCGAGGGAGGGGGGGGATCTCAGTCAACACAATCGCCAGGCTGTCACCAGGCCTGTCAGCAGACAGCTCAGGGGGCTTAGAGTCTCCAGGCAACAGCTACAGGGCAAAGGCCCGAGCTGCTCGATAAAGCCAGGCCCCCGGGCCCCCGAGCCTGTCAACAAATTGCTTAATAACTCAAAAATCAATCAGAAATCGGATTCCTTTTACATCCCTTCCCCAAACACTTCGAACTGAAGGAAACAATCTCCAGTTTAATGGGTCGGGTTTAAGTGTCCCTTACTTGCCAATCTCAGCTTGGCAACTTCGGTCAAAGCGGTTTTTATAGTTCGCTAAATCTTTCTTCCAAACACTCTCCCCAGTTTTC
>JASTWF010000309.1:0-170000 GCA_030390025.1 Squalus acanthias
GCTCCAGAACTGAACACAGTGCTCCAGAACTGAACAGAGTGCTCCAGAACTGAACACAGTGCTCCAGAACTGAACAAGTGGTTCCAGAACTGAACACAGTGCTCCAGAACTGAACACGGTGCTCCAGAACTGAACACGGTGCTCCAGAACTGAACACGGTGCTCCAGAACTGAACACAGTGCTCCAGAACTGAACACAGTGCTCCAGAACTGAACACAGTGCTCCAGAACTGAACACGAGTGCTCCAGAACTGAACACGGTGCTCCAGAACTGAACACGGTGCTCCAGAACTGAACACGGTGCTCCAGAACTGAACACGGTGCTCCAAACTGAACAAGTGCTCCAGAACTGAACACAGTGCTCCAGAACTGAACGAGTGCTCCAGAACTGAACACAGTGCTCCAGAACTGAACACAGGTGCTCCAGAACTGAACACGTGCTCCAGAACTGAACACGGTGCTCCAGAACTGAACACGGTGCTCCAGAACTGAACACAGTGCTCCAGAACTGAACAGAGTGCTCCAGAACTGAACACAGTGCTCCAGAACTGAACACAGTGCTCCAGAACTGAACACAGTGCTCCAGAACTGAACACGGTGCTCCAGAACTGAACACAATGCTCCAGATCTGAACACGGTGCTCCAGAACTGAACACGGTGCTCCAGAACTGAACAGAGTGCTCCAGAACTGAACACGTGCTCCAGAACTGAACAGAGTGCTCCAGAACTGAACACAGTGCTCCAGAACTGAACACAGTGCTCCAGAACTGAACACGGTGCTCCAGAACTGAACACGGTGCTCCAGAACTGAACACGGTGCTCCAGAACTGAACACAGTGCTCCAGAAGAACTGAACACAGTGCTCCAGAACTGAACACAGTGCTCCAGAACTGAACACAGTGCTCCAGAACTGAACACGGTGCTCCAGAACTGAACACGGTGCTCCAGAACTGAACACGGTGCTCCAGAACTGAACACAGTGCTCCAGAACTGACACAGTGCTCCAGAACTGAACACAGTGCTCCAGAACTGAACACGGTGCTCCAGAACTGAACACGAGTGCTCCAGAACTGAACACAGTGCTCCAGAACTGAACACAGTGCTCCAGAACTGAACACGGTGCTCCAGAACTGAACACGGTGCTCCAGAACTGAACACAGTGCTCCAGAACTGAACACAGTGCTCCAGAACTGAACACAGTGCTCCAGAACTGAACACAGTGCTCCAGAACTGAACACAGTGCTCCAGAACTGAACACGGTGCTCCAGAACTGAACACAGTGCTCCAGAACTGAACACAGTGCTCCAGAACTGAACACAGTGCTCCAGAACTGAACACAGTGCTCCAGAACTGAACACGTGCTCCAGAACTGAACACAGTGCTCCAGAACTGAACACTGCTCCAGAACTGAACACAGTGCTCCAGAACTGAACACAGTGCTCCAGAACTGAACACGGTGCTCCAGAACTGAACACAGTGCTCCAGAACTGAACACAGTGCTCCAGAAATAAAAACTGAACAGAGTGCTCCAGAACTGAACACAGTGCTCCAGAACTGAACACAGGTGCTCCAGAACTGAACACGGTGCTCCAGAACTGAAACACAGTGCTCCAGAACTGAACACGGGTGCTCCAGAACTGAACACGGTGCTCCAGAACTGAACACAGTGCTCCAGAACTGAACACTGTCGCTCCAGAACTGAACACAGTGCTCCAGAACTGAACAGAGTGCTCCAGAACTGAACACGGTGCTCCAGAACTGAACACAGGTGCTCCAGAACTGAACACGGTGCCTCCAGAACTGAACACGGTGCTCCAGAACTGAACACGGTGCTCCAGAACTGACACAGTGCTCCAGAACTGAACACGTGTGCTCCAGAACTGAACACAGTGCTCCAGAACTGAACAGAGTGCTCCAGAACTGAACACAGTGCTCCAGAACTGAACACGGTGCTCCAGAACTGAACAGAGTGCTCCAGAACTGAACACAGTGCTCCAGAACTGAACACGGTGCCCTCCAGAACTGAACAGAGTGCTCCAGAACCTGAACACGGTGCTCCAGAACTGAACACGGTGCTCAGAAATGAACACAGTGCTCCAGAAGCTGAACACAGGTGCTCCAGAACTGAACACGGTGCTCCAGAACTGAACACGGTGCTCCAGAACTGACAAGTGCTCCCAGAACTGAACACGGTGCTCCTGAACTGAACACAGTGCTCCAGAACTGAACACGGTGCTCCAGAACTGAACACAGTGCTCCAGAACTGAACTCAGTGCTCCAGAACTGAACACGGTGCTCCAGAACTGAACACGGCTCCAGAACTGAACACGGTGCTCCAGAACTGAACACGGTGCTCCAGAACTGAACAGAGTGTTCCAGAACTGAACAGAGTGCCTCCAGAACTGAACACAGTGCTCCAGAACTGAACACAGTGCTCCAGAACTGACACAGTGCTCCAGAACTGACACAGTGCTCCAGAACTGACACATTGCTCCAGAACTGAACACAGTGCTCAGAACTGAATACCAAGTGCTCCAGAACAGAACACGGTGCTCCAGAACTGAACAGAGTGCTCCAGAACTGAACACGAGTGCTCCAGAACTGAACACAGTGCTCCAGAACTGAACAGATGCTCAGAACTGAACACAGTGCTCCAGAACTGACACTGGTGCTCCAGAACTGAACACGGTGCTCCAGAACTGAAACACAGGTGCTCCAGAAAACTGAACACAGTGCTCCAGACCTGAACACAGTGCTCCAGAACTGAACAAGTGCTCCAGAACTGAACAGAGTGCTCCAGAACTGAACACGAGTGCTCCAGAACTGAACACAGGTGCTCCAGAACTGAACACGAGTGCTCCAGAACTGAACACGGTGCTCCAGAACTGAACACTGTGCTCCAGAACTGAACACAGTGCTCCAGAACTGAACACAGTGCTCCAGAACTGAACACAGTGCTCCAGAACTGAACACAGGTGCTCCAGAACTGAACACAGTGCTCAGAACTGAACACAGGTGCTCCAGAACTGAACACAGTGCTCCAGAACTGAACACAGTGCTCCAGAACTGAACACAGTGCTCCAGAACTGAACACAGTGCTCCAGAACTGAACACAGTGCTCCAGAACTGAACACGGTGCTCCAGAACTGAACACGGTGCTCCAGAACTGAACACGGTGCTCCAGAACTGAACACAGTGCTCCAGAACTGAACAGAATGTTCCAGAACTGAACACAGTGCTCCAGAACTGAACACAGTGCTCCAGAACTGAACACAGTGCTCCAGAACTGAACACAGTGCTCCAGAACTGAACACAGTGCTCCAGAACTGAACACGGTGCTCCAGAACTGAACACAGTGCTCCAGAACTGAACACAGTGCTCCAGAACTGAACACAGTGCTCCAGAACTGAACACAGTGCTCCAGAACTGAACAGAGTGCTCCAGAACTGAACACAGTGCTCCAGAACTGAACACAGTGCTCCAGAACTGAACACAGTGCTCCAGAACTGAACAAGTGCTCCAGAACTGAACACGTGCTCCAGAACTGAACACGGTGCTCCAGAACTGAACACAGTGCTCCAGAACTGAACACGTGCTCCAGAACTGAACACGGTGCTCCAGAACTGAACACAGTGCTCCAGAACTGAACACAGTGCTCCAGAACTGAACACAGTGCTCCAGAACTGAACACAGTGCTCCAGAACTGAACACAGTGCTCCAGAACTGAACACGGTGCTCCAGAACTGAACACGGTGCTCCAGAACTGAACAGAGTGCTCCAGAACTGAACACGGTGCTCCAGAACTGAACACAGTGCTCCAGAACTGAACAGAGTGCTCCAGAACTGAACACGGTGCTCCAGAACTGAACACAGTGCTCCAGAACTGAACACAGTGCTCCAGAACTGAACACGGTGCTCCAGAACTGAACACGGTGCTCCAGAACTGAACACGGTGCTCCAGAACTGAACACAGTGCTCCAGAACTGAACACGGTGCTCCAGAACTGAACACGGTGCTCCAGAACTGAACAGGTGCTCCAGAACTGAACACAGTGCTCCAGAACTGAACACAGTGCTCCAGAACTGAACACGGTGCTCCAGAACTGAACACAGGTGCTCCAGAACTGAACACGGTGCTCCAGAACTGAACACGGTGCTCCAGAACTGAACAGGTGCTCCAGAACTGAACACAGTGCTCCAGAACTGAACACAGTGCTCCAGAACTGAACACGTGCTCCAGAACTGAACACGGTGCTCCAGAACTGAACACGGTGCTCCAGAACTGAACACGGTGCTCCAGAACTGAACACGGTGCTCCAGAACTGAACACAGTGCTCCAGAACTGAACACAGTGCTCCAGAACTGAACACAGTGCTCCAGAACTGAACACAGTGCTCCAGAACTGAACACAGTGCTCCAGAACTGAACACGGTGCTCCAGAACTGAACACAGTGCTCCAGAACTGAACACAGTGCTCCAGAACTGAACACAGTGCTCCAGAACTGAACACAGTGCTCCAGAACTGAACACGGTGCTCCAGAACTGAACACGGTGCTCCAGAACTGAACACAGTGCTCCAGAACTGACATAGGTGCTCCAGAACTGAACACGTGTGCTCCAGAACTGAACATAGTGCTCCAGAACTGAACAGAGTGCTCCAGAACTGAACACTAGTGCTCCAGAACTGAACAGAGTGCTCCAGAACTGAACAAGTGCTCCTGAACTGAACACGTGCTCCAGAACTGAACACGGTGCTCCAGAACTGAACACGAGTGCTCCAGAACTGAACACTGTGCTCCAGAACTGAACACAGTGCTCCAGAACTGAAACGGTGCTCCAGAACTGAACAGATGCTCAAGAACTGAACACAGTGCTCCAGAACTGAACACGGTGCTCCAGTAACTGAACACAGTGCTCCAGAACTGAACACAGTGCTCCAGAACTGAACACGGTGCTCCAGAACTGAACACGGTGCTCCAGAACTGAACACAGTGCTCCAGAACTGAACACAGTGCTCCAGAACTGAACACAGTGCTCCAGAACTGAACACGGGTGCTCCAGAACTGAACACGGTGCTCCAGAACTGAACACAGTGCTCCAGAACTGAACACGGTGCTCCAGAACTGAACACGGTGCTCCAGAACTGAACACGGTGCTCCAGAACTGAACACAGTGCTCCAGAACTGAACACGGTGCTCCAGAACTGAACACAGTGCTCCAGAACTGAACACGGTGCTCCAGAACTGAACACGGTGCTCCAGAACTGAACACAGTGCTCCAGAACTGAACACGGTGCTCCAGAACTGAACACAGTGCTCCAGAACTGAACACGGTGCTCCAGAACTGAACACAGTGCTCCAGAACTGAACACAGTGCTCCAGAACTGAACACGGTGCTCCAGAACTGAACACAGTGCTCCAGAACTGAACACAGTGCTCCAGAACTGAACACGGTGCTCCAGAACTGAACACGGTGCTCCAGAACTGAACACAGTGCTCCAGAACTGAACACAGTGCTCCAGAACTGAACACGGTGCTCCAGAACTGAACACAGTGCTCCAGAACTGAACACGGTGCTCCAGAACTGAACACGGTGCTCCAGAACTGAACACGGTGCTCCAGAACTGAACACAGTGCTCCAGAACTGAACACAGTGCTCCAGAACTGAACACGGTGCTCCAGAACTGAACACAGTGCTCCAGAACTGAACACAGTGCTCCAGAACTGAACACAGTGCTCCAGAACTGAACACAGTGCTCCAGAACTGAACACAGTGCTCCAGAACTGAACACAGTGCTCCAGAACTGAACACAGTGCTCCAGAACTGAACAGGTGCTCCAGAACTGAACACGTGCTCCAGAACTGAACACAGTGCTCCAGAACTGAACACAGTGCTCCAGAACTGAACACAGTGCTCCAGAACTGAACACGGTGCTCCAGAACTGAACACAGTGCTCCAGAACTGAACACAGTGCTCCAGAACTGAACACAGTGCTCCAGAACTGAACACAGTGCTCCAGAACTGAACACAGTGCTCCAGAACTGAACACAGTGCTCCAGAACTGAACACAGTGCTCCAGAACTGAACACAGTGCTCCAGAACTGAACACGGTGCTCCAGAACTGAACACGGTGCTCCAGAACTGAACACGGTGCTCCAGAACTGAACACGGTGCTCCAGAACTGAACACGGTGCTCCAGAACTGAACACAGTGCTCCAGAACTGAACACAGTGCTCCAGAACTGAACACGGTGCTCCAGAACTGAACACAGTGCTCCAGAACTGAACACGGTGCTCCAGAACTGAACACGGTGCTCCAGAACTGAACACAGTGCTCCAGAACTGAACACGGTGCTCCAGAACTGAACACAGTGCTCCAGAACTGAACACGGTGCTCCAGAACTGAACACAGTGCTCCAGAACTGAACACAGTGCTCCAGAACTGAACACAGTGCTCCAGAACTGAACACAGTGCTCCAGAACTGAACACAGTGCTCCAGAACTGAACACAGTGCTCCAGAACTGAACACGGTGCTCCAGAACTGAACACGGTGCTCCAGAACTGAACAGAGTGCTCCAGAACTGAACACAGTGCTCCAGAACTGAACACAGGTGCTCCAGAACTGAACACGGTGCTCCAGAACTGAACACGGTGCTCCAGAACTGAAACACGGTGCTCCAGAACTGAACACGGTGCTCCAGAACTGAACACAGTGCTCCAGAACTGAACACAGGTGCTCCAGAACTGAACACGAGTGCTCCAGAACTGAACAGAGTGCTCCAGAACTGAACACAGTGCTCCAGAACTGAACACAGTGCTCCAGAACTGAACACAGTGCTCCAGAACTGAAACAGTGCTCCAGAACTGAACACAGTGCTCCAGAACTGAACACAGTGCTCCAGAACTGAACACAGTGCTCCAGAACTGAACACGGTGCTCCAGAACTGAACACGAGTGCTCCAGAACTGAACTCTCTCAGGTGCTCCAGAACTGAACACAGTGCTCCAGAACTGAACACGAGTGCTCCAGAACTGAACACTGTGCTCCAGAACTGAACACGAGTGCTCCAGAACTGAACACAGTGCTCCAGAACTGAACACAGTGCTCCAGAACTGAACACGGTGCTCCAGAACTGAACACAGTGCTCCAGAACTGAACACAGTGCTCCAGAACTGAACACAGTGCTCCAGAACTGAACACGGTGCTCCAGAACTGAACACGGTGCTCCAGAACTGAACACAGTGCTCCAGAACTGAACACGGTGCTCCAGAACTGAACACGGTGCTCCAGAACTGAACACGGTGCTCCAGAACTGAACACAGTGCTCCAGAACTGAACACAGTGCTCCAGAACTGAACACAGTGCTCCAGAACTGAACACGGTGCTCCAGAACTGAACACGGTGCTCCAGAACTGAACACAGTGCTCCAGAACTGAACACGGTGCTCCAGAACTGAACACAGTGCTCCAGAACTGAACACGGTGCTCCAGAACTGAACAAGTGCTCCAGAACTGAACACAGTGCTCCAGAACTGAACACAGTGCTCCAGAACTGAACACAGTGCTCCAGAACTGAACACGGTGCTCCAGAACTGAACACAGTGCTCCAGAACTGAACACGGTGCTCCAGAACTGAACACGGTGCTCCAGAACTGAACACAGTGCTCCAGAACTGAACACGGTGCTCCAGAACTGAACACAGTGCTCCAGAACTGAACACGGTGCTCCAGAACTGAACAGAGTGCTCCAGAACTGAACACAGTGCTCCAGAACTGAACACGGTGCTCCAGAACTGAACACGGTGCTCCAGAACTGAACACAGTGCTCCAGAACTGAACAGAGTGCTCCAGAACTGAACACGGTGCTCCAGAACTGAACACAGTGCTCCAGAACTGAACAGAGTGCTCCAGAACTGAACACAGTGCTCCAGAACTGAACACGGTGCTCCAGAACTGAACACAGTGCTCCAGAACTGAACAGAGTGCTCCAGAACTGAACACGGTGCTCCAGAACTGAACACAGTGCTCCAGAACTGAACACAGTGCTCCAGAACTGAACACAGTGCTCCAGAACTGAACACGGTGCTCCAGAACTGAACACAGTGCTCCAGAACTGAACACAGTGCTCCAGAACTGAACACGGTGCTCCAGAACTGAACACGGTGCTCCAGAACTGAACAGAGTGCTCCAGAACTGAACACAGTGCTCCAGAACTGAACAGAGTGCTCCAGAACTGAACACGGTGCTCCAGAACTGAACACGGTGCTCCAGAACTGAACACGGTGCTCCAGAACTGAACACGGTGCTCCAGAACTGAACACGGTGCTCCAGAACTGAACACAGTGCTCCAGAACTGAACACAGTGCTCCAGAACTGAACACAGTGCTCCAGAACTGAACACGGTGCTCCAGAACTGAACACGGTGCTCCAGAACTGAACACGGTGCTCCAGAACTGAACACAGTGCTCCAGAACTGAACACGGTGCTCCAGAACTGAACACAGTGCTCCAGAACTGAACACGGTGCTCCAGAACTGAACACGTGCTCCAGAACTGAACACAGTGCTCCAGAACTGAACACAGTGCTCCAGAACTGAACACAGTGCTCCAGAACTGAACACGAGTGCTCAGAACTGAACACGAGTGCTCCAGAAATGAACACTAGTGCTCCAGAACTGAAAAGAGTGCTCCAGAACTGAACACAGTGCTCCAGAACGAACAGAGTGCTCCAGAACTGAACACAGTGTCTCCAGAACTGAACACATGCTCCAGAACTGAACACAGTGCTCCAGAACTGAACACGGTGCTCCAGAACTGAACACTGTGCTCCAGAACTGAACACGGTGCTCCAGAACTGACAGAGTGCTCCAGAACTGAACACAGTGCTCCAGAACTGAACAGACGGTGCTCCAGAAACTGAACACAGTGCTCCAGAACTGAACACAGTGCTCCAGAACTGAACACGGGTGCTCCAGAACTGAACACGGTGCTCCAGAACTGAACACAGTGCTCCAGAAACTGAACACGAGTGCTCCAGAACTGAACACAGTGCTCAGAACTGAAACACAGTGCTCCAGAACTGAACTCAGGTGGGCTCCAGAACTGAACACGGTGCTCCAGAACTGAACAGAATGCTCCAGAACTGAACACGGTGCTCCAGACTGAACACAGTGCTCCAGAACGGAACAGAGTGCTCCAAGAACTGACACTGTGCTCCAGAACTGAACACAGTGCTCCAGAACTGAACAGCAGTGCTCCAGACTGAACCAGTGCTCCAAACTGAACACGGTGCTCCAGAACTGAACACGATGCTCCAGAACTGAACACGGTGCTCCAGAACTGAACACAGGTGCTCCAAACTGAACACAGTGCTCCAGAACTGAACGACGGTGCTCCAGAACTGAACAGAGTGCTCAGAACTGAAGCACAGGTGCTCCAGAACTGAACAGAAGTGCTCCAGAACTGAACACAGTGCTCAGAACTGAACTCGGTGCTCCAGAACTGAACACGGTGCTCCAGAACTGAACACAGTGCTCCAGAACTGAACAGAGTGCTCCATACTGAACACAGGTGCTCCAGAACTGAACACTGTGCTCCAGAACTGACACGGTGCTCCAGAACTGAACACGGTGCTCCAGAACTGAACACGAGTGCTCAGAACTGTACACAGTGCTCCAGAACTGAACAGAGTGCTCCAGAACTGAACACAGGTGCTCCAGAACTGAACACTAGTGCTCCCAGAACTGAACACAGTCTCCAGAACTGAACACAGTGCTCCAGAACTGAACACGAGTGCACCAGAACTGAACAGCAGTGCTCCAGAACTGAACACAGTGGCTCCAGAACTGAACTGAGTGCTCCAGAACTGAACACGTGCTCCAGAAACTGAACACGAGTGCCTCCAGAACTGAACACAGTGCTCCTGAACTGAACAGAGTGCTCCAGAACTGAACACGGTCGCTCCAGAACTGAACACGGTGCTCCAAGAACTGAACACAGGTGCTCCAGAACTGAACACGGATGCTCCAGAACTGAACACGGTGCTCCAGAACTGAACAGAATGCTCCGAAACTGAACACAGTGCTCCAGAACTGAACACATGCTCCAGAACGAACAGAGTTGCTCCAGAACTGAACACGGTGCTCCAGAACTGAACAGAGTGCTCCAGAACTGAACACGGTGCTCCAGAACTGAACACAGTGCTCCAGAACTGAACAGAGTGCTCCAGAACTGAACACGGTGCTCCAGAACTGAACACAGTGCTCCAGAACTGAACACAGTGCTCCAGAACTGAACACAGTGCTCCAGAACTGAACACGGTGCTCCAGAACTGAACACAGTGCTCCAGAACTGAACACAGTGCTCCAGAACTGAACACAGTGCTCCAGAACTGAACACGGTGCTCCAGAACTGAACACGGTGCTCCAGAACTGAACAGAGTGCTCCAGAACTGAACAGAGTGCTCCAGAACTGAACACAGTGCTCCAGAACTGAACACAGTGCTCCAGAACTGAACACGGTGCTCCAGAAATGAACACAGTGCTCCAGAACTGAACACGGTGCTCCAGAACTGAACACGTGCTCCAGAACTGAACACAGTGCTCCAGAACTGAACACGGTGCTCCAGAACTGAACACAGTGCTCCAGAACTGAACACGGTGCTCCAGAACTGAACACAGTGCTCCAGAACTGAACACGGTGCTCCAGAACTGACACAGTGCTCCAGAACTGAACACGTGCTCCAGAACTGAACACGGTGCTCCAGAACTGAACACAGTGCTCCAGAACTGAACACGGTGCTCCAGAACTGAACACAGTGCTCCAGAACTGAACACAGTGCTCCAGAACTGAACACGGTGCTCCAGAACTGAACACAGTGCTCCAGAACTGAACACGGTGCTCCAGAACTGAACACAGTGCTCCAGAACTGAACACAGTGCTCCAGAACTGAACACAGTGCTCCAGAACTGAACACAGTGCTCCAGAACTGAACACAGTGCTCCAGAACTGAAAACAGTGCTCCAGAACTGAACACGGTGCTCCAGAACTGAACACGGTGCTCCAGAACTGAACACGGTGCTCCAGAACTGACACGGTGCTCCAGAACTGAACACAGTGCTCCAGAACTGAACACGGTGCTCCAGAACTGAACAGAGTGCTCCAGAACTGAACACGGTGCTCCAGAACTGAACACAGTGCTCCAGAACTGAACACGGTGCTCCAGAACTGAACAGAGTGCTCCAGAACTGAACACAGTGCTCCAGAACTGAACACAGTGCTCCAGAACTGAACACGGTGCTCCAGAACTGAACACGGTGCTCCAGAACTGAACACGGTGCTCCAGAACTGAACACAGTGCTCCAGAACTGAACACAGTGCTCCAGAACTGAACACAGTGCTCCAGAACTGAACACGGTGCTCCAGAACTGAACACGGTGCTCCAGAACTGAACACGGTGCTCCAGAACTGAACACGGTGCTCCAGAACTGAACACAGTGCTCCAGAACTGAACACGGTGCTCCAGAACTGAACACAGTGCTCCAGAACTGAACACAGTGCTCCAGAACTGAACACGGTGCTCCAGAACTGAACACAGTGCTCCAGAACTGAACACAGTGCTCCAGAACTGAACACAGTGCTCCAGAACTGAACACGTGCTCCAGAACTGAACAGAGTGCTCCAGAACTGAACACAGTGCTCCAGAACTGAACACAGTGCTCCAGAACTGAACACGGTGCTCCAGAACTGAACACGGTGCTCCAGAACTGAACACAGTGCTCCAGAACTGAACACAGTGCTCCAGAACTGAACACAGTGCTCCAGAACTGAACACAGTGCTCCAGAACTGAACACGGTGCTCCAGAACTGAACACAGTGCTCCAGAACTGAACACGGTGCTCCAGAACTGAACACGGTGCTCCAGAACTGAACACAGTGCTCCAGAACTGAACACGGTGCTCCAGAACTGAACACAGTGCTCCAGAACTGAACAGAGTGCTCCAGAACTGAACACAGTGCTCCAGAACTGAACACAGTGCTCCAGAACTGAACACAGTGCTCCAGAACTGAACACAGTGCTCCAGAACTGAACACAGTGCTCCAGAACTGAACACAGTGCTCCAGAACTGAACACGGTGCTCCAGAACTGAACAAGGTGCTCCAGAACTGAACACGGTGCTCCAGAACTGAACACAATGCTCCAGAACTGAACACAGTGCTCCATAACTGAACACGGGTGCTCCAGAACTGAACAGCGTGGCTCCAGAACTGAACACGGTGCTCCAGAACTGAACAGAGTGCTCAAGAACTGAACACGGTGCTCCAGACTGAACACAGTGCTCCAGAACTGAACAAGTGCTCCAGAACTGAACACGGTGCTCCAGAACTGAACACGGTGCTCCAGAACTGAACACAGTGCTCCAGAACTGAACACAGTGCTCCAGAACTGAACACAGTGCTCCAGAAATGAACAGATGCTCCAGAACTGAACCAGGTGCTCCAGAACTGAACACAGTGCTCAGAACTGAACACAGTGCTCCAGAACTGAAAACAGTTGCTCCATAAATGAACACTGTGCTGCTCCAGAACTCGAACTGAACAGGTGCTCAGAACTGAACACGGTGCTCTTCCAGAAACTGAACACGGTGCTCCAGAACTGAACACGGTGCTCCAGAACTGAACACGGTGCTCCAGAACTGAACACAGTGCTCCAGAACTGAACACAGTGCTCCAGAACTGAACACGGTGCTCCAGAACTGAACAGAGTGCTCCAGAACTGAACACGGTGCTCCAGAACTGAACAGAGTGCTCCAGAACTGAACACGGTGCTCCAGAACTGAACAGAGTGCTCCAGAACTGAACACAGTGCTCCAGAACTGAACAGAGTGCTCCAGAACTGAACACGGTGCTCCAGAACTGAACACGGTGCTCCAGAACTGAACACGGTGCTCCAGAACTGAACAGAGTGCTCCAGAACTGAACACAGTGCTCCAGAACTGAACACAGTGCTCCAGAACTGAACACGGTGCTCCAGAACTGAACACGGTGCTCCAGAACTGAACAGAGTGCTCCAGAACTGAACAGAGTGCTCCAGAACTGAACACAGTGCTCCAGAACTGAACACAGTGCTCCAGAACTGAACACAGTGCTCCAGAACTGAACACGGTGCTCCAGAACTGAACACAGTGCTCCAGAACTGAACACAGTGCTCCAGAACTGAACACAGTGCTCCAGAACTGAACACAGTGCTACAGAACTGAACACGGTGCTCCAGAACTGAACACGGTGCTCCAGAACTGAACAGAATGCTCCAGAACTGAACACGGTGCTCCAGAACTGAACACAGTGCTCCAGAACTGAACAGAGTGCTCCAGAACTGAACACGGTGCTCCAGAACTGAACATAGTGCTCCAGAACTGAACACAGTGCTCCAGAACTGAACACAGTGCTCCAGAACTGAACACGGTGCTCCAGAACTGAACAGAGTGCTCCAGAACTGAACACAGTGCTCCAGAACTGAACACAGTGCTCCAGAACTGAACACGGTGCTCCAGAACTGAACACGGTGCTCCAGAACTGAACACAGTGCTCCAGAACTGAACACGGTGCTCCAGAACTGAACATAGTGCTCCAGAACTGAACACAGTGCTCCAGAACTGAACACGGTGCTCCAGAACTGAACACAGTGCTCCAGAACTGAACACGGTGCTCCAGAACTGAACAGAGTGCTCCAGAACTGAACACAGTGCTCCAGAACTGAACACAGTGCTCCAGAACTGAACACAGTGCTCCAGAACTGAACACGGTGCTCCAGAACTGAACAGAGTGCTCCAGAACTGAACACAGTGCTCCAGAACTGAACACAGTGCTCCAGAACTGAACAGAGTGCTCCAGAACTGAACACAGTGCTCCAGAACTGAACAGAGTGCTCCAGAACTGAACACGGTGCTCCAGAACTGAACACAGTGCTCCAGAACTGAACAGAGTGCTCCAGAACTGAACACAGTGCTCCAGAACTGAACAGAGTGCTCCAGAACTGAACACGGTGCTCCAGAACTGAACACGGTGCTCCAGAACTGAACACGATGCTCCAGAACTGAACACGGTGCTCCAGAACTGAACACGGTGCTCCAGAACTGAACACGGTGCTCCAGAACTGAAAACAGTGCTCCAGAACTGAACACGGTGCTCCAGAACTGAACACAGTGCTCCAGAACTGAACAGAGTGCTCCAGAACTGAACACAGTGCTCCAGAACTGAAAACAGTGCTCCAGAACTGAAAACAGTGCTCCAGAACTGAACACAGTGCTCCAGAACTGAACACAGTGCTCCAGAACTGAACACAGTGCTCCAGAACTGAACACGGTGCTCCAGAACTGAACACGGTGCTCCAGAACTGAACACGGTGCTCCAGAACTGAACAGAGTGCTCCAGAACTGAACACAGTGCTCCAGAACTGAACACGGTGCTCCAGAACTGAACAGAGTGCTCCAGAACTGAACACGGTGCTCCAGAACTGAACAGAGTGCTCCAGAACTGAACACAGTGCTCCAGAACTGAACACGGTGCTCCAGAACTGAACACGGTGCTCCAGAACTGAACAGAGTGCTCCAGAACTGAACACAGTGCTCCAGAACTGAACACAGTGCTCCAGAACTGAACACAGTGCTCCAGAACTGAACACGGTGCTCCAGAACTGAACAGAGTGCTCCAGAACTGAACACGGTGCTCCAGAACTGAACAGAGTGCTCCAGAACTGAACACAGTGCTCCAGAACTGAACACAGTGCTCCAGAACTGAACACGTGCTCCAGAACTGACAAGGTGCTCCAGAACTGAACACGGTGCTCCAGAACTGAACAGAGTGCTCCAGAACTGAACACGGTGCTCCAGAACTGAACACGGTGCTCCAGAACTGAACAGAGTGCTCCAGAACTGAACACGGTGCTCCAGAACTGAACAGAGTGCTCCAGAACTGAACACGGTGCTCCAGAACTGAACACGAGTGCTCCAGAACTGAACACAGTGCTCCAGAACTGAACACAGTGCTCCAGAACTGAACACAGTGCTCCAGAACTGAAAACAGTGCTCCAGAACTGAACACAGTGCTCCAGAACTGAACACGTGCTCCAGAACTGAACACGGTGCTCCAGAACTGAACACGGTGCTCCAGAACTGAACACGGTGCTCCAGAACTGAACACAGTGCTCCAGAACTGAACACAGTGCTCCAGAACTGAACACGGTGCTCCAGAACTGAACAGAGTGCTCCAGAACTGAACACAGTGCTCCAGAACTGAACACGGTGCTCCAGAACTGAACAGAGTGCTCCAGAACTGAACACGGTGCTCCAGAACTGAACACGGTGCTCCAGAACTGAACACGTGCTCCAGAACTGAACAAGTGCTCCAGAACTGAACACGAGTGCTCCAGAACTGAACACAGTGCTCCAGAACTGAACACGGTGCTCCAGAACTGAACACGGTGCTCCAGAACTGAACACAGTGCTCCAGAACTGAACACAGTGCTCCAGAACTGAACACAGTGCTCCAGAACTGAACACGAGTGCTCCAGAACTGAACACAGTGCTCCAGAACTGAACACAGTGCTCCAGAACTGAACACAGTGCTCCAGAACTGAACACAGTGCTCCAGAACTGAACACGGTGCTCCAGAACTGAACAGAGTGCTCCAGAACTGAACACGAGTGCTCCAGAACTGAACACGGTGCTCCAGAACTGAACACGGTGCTCCAGAACTGAACACGTGCTCCAGAACTGAACACAGTGCTCCAGAACTGAACACAGTGCTCCAGAACTGAACACAGTGCTCCAGAACTGAACACGGTGCTCCAGAACTGAACACGGTGCTCCAGAACTGAACACAGTGCTCCAGAACTGAACACGGTGCTCCAGAACTGAACAAGGTGCTCCAGAACTGAACACGAGTGCTCCAGAACTGAACAGAGTGCTCCAGAACTGAACACAGGTGCTCCAGAACTGAACACAGTGCTCCAGAACTGAACAGCAGTGCTCCAGAACTGAACACGATGCCTCCAGAACTGAACAGGTGCTCCAGAACTGAACACAGTGCTCCAGAACTGAACAAGTGCTCCAGAACTGAACACGGTGCTCCAGAACTGAACACGTGCTCCAGAACTGAACACAGTGCTCCAGAACTGAACACAGGTGCTCCAGAACTGAACACGGTGCTCCAGAACTGAACAGAGTGCTCCAGAACTGAACACAGTGCTCCAGAACTGAACACAGTGCTCCAGAACTGAACACAGTGCTCCAGAACTGAACACAGTGCTCCAGAACTGAACACAGTGCTCCAGAACTGAACACGGTGCTCCAGAACTGAACACGGTGCTCCAGAACTGAACACAGTGCTCCAGAACTGAACACGGTGCTCCAGAACTGAACACGAGTGCTCCAGAACTGAACAGAGTGCTCCAGAACTGAACACGGTGCTCCAGAACTGAACATAGTGCTCCAGAACTGAACACAGTGCTCCAGAACTGAACACAGTGCTCCAGAACTGAACACGGTGCTCCAGAACTGAACAGAGTGCTCCAGAACTGAACACAGTGCTCCAGAACTGAACACAGTGCTCCAGAACTGAACACGGTGCTCCAGAACTGAACAGAGTGCTCCAGAACTGAACACAGTGCTCCAGAACTGAACACAGGTGCTCCAGAACTGAACACAGTGCTCCAGAACTGAACAGAGTGCTCCAGAACTGAACACGGTGCTCCAGAACTGAACACAGTGCTCCAGAACTGAACACAGTGCTCCAGAACTGAACACAGTGCTCCAGAACTGAACACGGTGCTCCAGAACTGAACACGGTGCTCCAGAACTGAACACGGTGCTCCAGAACTGAACAGAGTGCTCCAGAACTGAACACAGTGCTCCAGAACTGAACACGGTGCTCCAGAACTGAACACAGTGCTCCAGAACTGAACACGGTGCTCCAGAACTGAACACGGTGCTCCAGAACTGAACACAGTGCTCCAGAACTGAACACAGTGCTCCAGAACTGAACACAGTGCTCCAGAACTGAACACAGTGCTCCAGAACTGAACACAGTGCTCCAGAACTGAACACGGTGCTCCAGAACTGAACACGGTGCTCCAGAACTGAACAGAGTGCTCCAGAACTGAACACGGTGCTCCAGAACTGAACACAGTGCTCCAGAACTGAACAGAGTGCTCCAGAACTGAACACGGTGCTCCAGAACTGAACACAGTGCTCCAGAACTGAACACAGTGCTCCAGAACTGAACAGCAGTGCTCCAGAACTGGACACGGTGCTCCACAACTGAACAGAGTGCTCCAGAACTGAACACAGTGCTCCAGAAACTGAACACAGGTGCTCCAGAACTGAACACGGTGCTCCAGAACTGAACAGAGTGCTCCAGAACTGAACACAGTGCTCCAGAACTGAACACGGTGCTCCAGAACCTGAACACAGTGCTCCAGACTGAAAACAGGGCTCCAGAACTGAACACAGTGCTCCAGAACTGAACACAGTGCTCCAGAACTGAACACAGTGCTCCAGAACTGAACACAGTGCTCCAGAACTGAACACGTGCTCCAGAACTGAACACGGTGCTCCAGAACTGAACACGGTGCTCCAGAACTGAACAGAGTGCTCCAGAACTGAACACGGTGCTCCAGAACTGAACACGGTGCTCCAGAACTGAACAAGTGCTCCAGAACTGAACACGGTGCTCCAGAACTGAACATAGTGCTCCAGAACTGAACACAGTGCTCCAGAACTGAACACAGTGCTCCAGAACTGAACACGGTGCTCCAGAACTGAACACAGTGCTCCAGAACTGAACACAGTGCTCCAGAACTGAACACAGTGCTCCAGAACTGAACACGGTGCTCCAGAACTGAACACGGTGCTCCAGAACTGAACACAGTGCTCCAGAACTGAACACAGTGCTCCAGAACTGAACACGGTGCTCCAGAACTGAACACGGTGCTCCAGAACTGAACACAGTGCTCCAGAACTGAACAGAGTGCTCCAGAACTGAACACGGTGCTCCAGAACTGAACACAGTGCTCCAGAACTGAACACAGTGCTCCAGAACTGAACACAGTGCTCCAGAACTGAACACAGTGCTCCAGAACTGAACACGGTGCTCCAGAACTGAACACGGTGCTCCAGAACTGAACAGAGTGCTCCAGAACTGAACACAGTGCTCCAGAACTGAACACGGTGCTCCAGAACTGAACACGGTGCTCCAGAACTGAACACAGTGCTCCAGAACTGAACACAGGTGCTCCAGAACTGAACACGGTGCTCCAGAACTGAACACGGTGCTCCAGAACTGAACAAGGTGCTCCAGAACTGAACACAGTGCTCCAGAACTGAACACAGTGCTCCAGAACTGAAACAGTGCTCCAGAACTGAACACGGTGCTCCAGAACTGAACAAGTGCTCCAGAACTGAACACGGTGCTCCAGAACTGAACACGAGTGCTCCAGAACTGAACACGAGTGCTCCAGAACTGAACACGGTGCTCCAGAACTGAACACAGTGCTCCAGAACTGAACACAGTGCTCCAGAACTGAACAGAGTGCTCCAGAACTGAACACGGTGCTCCAGAACTGAACACAGTGCTCCAGAACTGAACACAGTGCTCCAGAACTGAACACAGGTGCTCCAGAACTGAACACAGTGCTCCAGAACTGAACAGAGTGCTCCAGAACTGAACACAGTGCTCCAGAACTGAACACAGTGCTCCAGAACTGAACACAGGTGCTCCAGAACTGAACACAGTGCTCCAGAACTGAAACAGAGTGCTCCAGAACTGAACACAGGTGCTCCAGAACTGAACACAGTGCTCCAGAACTGAACACAGTGCTCCAGAACTGAACACGGTGCTCCAGAACTGAACACAGTGCTCCAGAACTGAACACGGTGCTCCAGAACTGAACAGAGTGCTCCAGAACTGAACACAGTGCTCCAGAACTGAACACGGTGCTCCAGAACTGAACAGAGTGCTCCAGAACTGAACACTGTGCTCCAGAACTGAACACGGTGCTCCAGAACTGAACACAGTGCTCCAGAACTGAACACGGTGCTCCAGAACTGAACACGAGTGCTCCAGAACTGAACACGGTGCTCCAGAACTGAACACAGTGCTCCAGAACTGAACACAGTGCTCCAGAACTGAACACGGTGCTCCAGAACTGAACAGCAGTGCTCCAGAACTGAACAGAGTGCTCCAGAACTGAACACAGTGCTCCAGAACTGAACACAGTGCTCCAGAACTGAACACAGTGCTCCAGAACTGAACACAGTGCTCCAGAACTGAACACGGTGCTCCAGAACTGAACACAGTGCTCCAGAACTGAACACGAGTGCTCCAGAACTGAACACAGTGCTCCAGAACTGAACACGGTGCTCCAGAACTGAACACAGTGCTCCAGAACTGAACAGAGTGCTCCAGAACTGAACACAGTGCTCCAGAACTGAACATAGTGCTCCAGAACTGAACACAGTCTCCAGAACTGAACACAGTGCTCCAGAACTGAACACAGGTGCTCCAGAACTGAACAGAGTGCTCCAGAACTGAACACAGTGCTCCAGAACTGAACACAGTGCTCCAGAACTGAACACGGTGCTCCAGAACTGAACACGGTGCTCCAGAACTGAACAGAGTGCTCCAGAACTGAACAGAGTGCTCCAGAACTGAACACGGTGCTCCAGAACTGAACACGGTGCTCCAGAACTGAACACAGTGCTCCAGAACTGAACACGAGTGCTCCAGAACTGAACACGGTGCTCCAGAACTGAACACGGTGCTCCAGAACTGAACACAGTGCTCCAGAACTGAACACAGTGCTCCAGAACTGAACACAGTGCTCCAGAACTGAACACGGTGCTCCAGAACTGAACACGGTGCTCCAGAACTGAACACAGTGCTCCAGAACTGAACACAGTGCTCCAGAACTGAACACAGGTGCTCCAGAACTGAACACAGGTGCTCCAGAACTGAACACGGTGCTCCAGAACTGAACAGAGTGCTCCAGAACTGAACACAGTGCTCCAGAACTGAACACGGTGCTCCAGAACTGAACACGAGTGCTCCAGAACTGAACAGAGTGCTCCAGAACTGAACACAGGTGCTCCAGAACTGAACACAGTGCTCCAGAACTGAACACGAGTGCTCCAGAACTGAACACAGTGCTCCAGAACTGAACACAGTGCTCCAGAACTGAACACGAGTGCTCCAGAACTGAACAGAGTGCTCCAGAACTGAACACGGTGCTCCAGAACTGAACACGGTGCTCCAGAACTGAACAGAGTGCTCCAGAACTGAACACAGTGCTCCAGAACTGAACACGGTGCTCCAGAACTGAACACGGTGCTCCAGAACTGAACACAGTGCTCCAGAACTGAACACAGTGCTCCAGAACTGAACACGGTGCTCCAGAACTGAACAGAGTGCTCCAGAACTGAACACAGTGCTCCAGAACTGAACACAGTGCTCCAGAACTGAACACGGTGCTCCAGAACTGAACACGGTGCTCCAGAACTGAACAGAGTGCTCCAGAACTGAACACAGTGCTCCAGAACTGAACACAGTGCTCCAGAACTGAACACAGTGCTCCAGAACTGAACACAGTGCTCCAGAACTGAACACGGTGCTCCAGAACTGAACACGAGTGCTCCAGAACTGAACACAGTGCTCCAGAACTGAACACAGTGCTCCAGAACTGAACACAGTGCTCCAGAACTGAACACAGTGCTCCAGAACTGAACACGGTGCTCCAGAACTGAACACGGTGCTCCAGAACTGAACACGAGTGCTCCAGAACTGAACACGGTGCTCCAGAAACTGAACACAGTGCTCCAGAACTGAACACAGTGCTCCAGAACTGAACACAGTGCTCCAGAACTGAACACGGTGCTCCAGAACTGAACACAGTGCTCCAGAACTGAACACAGTGCTCCAGAACTGAACAGAGTGCTCCAGAACTGAACACAGTGCTCCAGAACTGAACACGGTGCTCCAGAACTGAACAGAGTGCTCAGAACTGAACACAGTGCTCCAGAACTGAACAAGTGCTCCAGAACTGAACACAGTGCTCCAGAACTGAACACGTGCTCCAGAACTGAACACGGTGCTCCAGAACTGAACACGAGTGCTCCAGAACTGAACAGAGTGCTCCAGAACTGAACACAGTGCTCCAGAACTGAACACAGTGCTCCAGAACTGAACACAGGTGCTCCAGAACTGAACACGTGCTCCAGAACTGAACACAGTGCTCCAGAACTGAACACGGTGCTCCAGAACTGAACACAGTGCTCCAGAACTGAACACGGTGCTCCAGAACTGAACACGGTGCTCCAGAACTGAACACAGTGCTCCAGAACTGAACACGAGTGCTCCAGAACTGAACACAGTGCTCCAGAACTGAACAGAGTGCTCCAGAACTGAACACAGTGCTCCAGAACTGAACACAGTGCTCCAGAACTGAACACAGTGCTCCAGAACTGAACACAGTGCTCCAGAACTGAACACGGTGCTCCAGAACTGAACACGGTGCTCCAGAACTGAACACAGTGCTCCAGAACTGAACACGAGTGCTCCAGAACTGAACACGGTGCTCCAGAACTGAACAGAGTGCTCCAGAACTGAACACAGTGCTCCAGAACTGAACACAGTGCTCCAGAACTGAACACAGTGCTCCAGAACTGAACACAGTGCTCCAGAACTGAACACGGTGCTCCAGAACTGAACACAGTGCTCCAGAACTGAACACAGTGCTCCAGAACTGAACACAGTGCTCCAGAACTGAACACAGTGCTCCAGAACTGAACACAGTGCTCCAGAACTGAACACGGTGCTCCAGAACTGAACACGAGTGCTCCAGAACTGAACACAGTGCTCCAGAACTGAACACGAGTGCTCAGAACTGAACACGGTGCTCCAGAACTGAACACGGTGCTCCAGAACTGAACACGGTGCTCCAGAACTGAACAGAGTGCTCCAGAACTGAACACGAGTGCTCCAGAACTGAACACAGTGCTCCAGAACTGAACACGGTGCTCCAGAACTGAACAGAGTGCTCCAGAACTGAACACAGTGCTCCAGAACTGAACACAGTGCTCCAGAACTGAACACAGTGCTCCAGAACTGAACACAGTGCTCCAGAACTGAACACAGTGCTCCAGAACTGAACACGGTGCTCCAGAACTGAACACGGTGCTCCAGAACTGAACAGAGTGCTCCAGAACTGAACACGGTGCTCCAGAACTGAACACAGTGCTCCAGAACTGAACAGAGTGCTCCAGAACTGAACACAGTGCTCCAGAACTGAACATAGTGCCTCCAGAACTGAACACAGTGCTCCAGAACTGAACACGGTGCTCCAGAACTGAACACGGTGCTCCAGAACTGAACACAGTGCTCCAGAACTGAACACGGTGCTCCAGAACTGAACACAGTGCTCCAGAACTGAACAAAGTGCTCCAGAACTGAACACGGTGCTCCAGAAACTGAACACGGTGCTCCAGAACTGAACAAGATGCTCCAGAACTGAACACGGTGCTCCAGAACTGAACACAGTGCTCCAGAACTGAACAGAGTGCTCCCAGAACTGAACACGAGTGCTCCAGAACTGAACACAGTGCTCCAGAACTGAACACAGTGCTCCAGAACTGAACACAGTGCTCCAGAACTGAACACAGTGCTCCAGAACTGAACACGGTGCTCCAGAACTGAACACGGTGCTCCAGAACTGAACACAGTGCTCCAGAAACTGAACACGGTGCTCCAGAACTGAACACGGTGCTCCAGAACTGAACAGAGTGCTCCAGAACTGAACACAGTGCTCCAGAACTGAACAGAGTGCTCCAGAACTGAACAGAGTGCTCCAGAACTGAACACGTGCTCCAGAACTGAACACGGTGCTCCAGAACTGAACAGAGTGCTCCAGAACTGAACACAGTGCTCCAGAACTGAACACGGTGCTCCAGAACTGAACACAGTGCTCCAGAACTGAACAGAGTGCTCCAGAACTGAACACGGTGCTCCAGAACTGAACACAGTGCTCCAGAACTGAACACAGTGCTCCAGAACTGAACACAGTGCTCCAGAACTGAACACAGTGCTCCAGAACTGAACACGGTGCTCCAGAACTGAACACGGTGCTCCAGAACTGAACACAGTGCTCCAGAACTGAACACGGTGCTCCAGAACTGAACACAGTGCTCCAGAACTGAACAGAGTGCTCCAGAACTGAACACAGTGCTCCAGAACTGAACACGGTGCTCCAGAACTGAACACAGTGCTCCAGAACTGAACACAGTGCTCCAGAACTGAACACGGTGCTCCAGAACTGAACAGAGTGCTCCAGAACTGAACACAGTGCTCCAGAACTGAACACGGTGCTCCAGAACTGAACACAGTGCTCCAGAACTGAACAGTGCTCCAGAACTGAACAGAGTGCTCCAGATGAACAGAGGTGGCCCAGACTACAGTGCTCCAGAACTGACACGTGCTCCAGAACTGAACACAGTGCTCCAGAACTGAACACAGTGCTCCAGAACTGAACACGGTGCTCCAGAACTGAACAGAGTGCTCCAGAACTGAACACGGTGCTCCAGAACTGAACACAGTGCTCCAGAACTGAACACGAGTGCTCCAGAACTGAACACAGGTGCTCCAGAACTGAACAGAGTGCTCCAGAACTGAACAGAGTGCTCCAGAACTGAACACGTGCTCCAGAACTGAACACGGTGCTCCAGAACTGAACAGAGTGCTCCAGAACTGAACACAGTGCTCCAGAACTGAACACAGTGCTCCAGAACTGAACACGGTGCTCCAGAACTGAACACGTGCTCCAGAACTGAACACAGGTGCTCCAGAACTGAACACAGTGCTCCAGAACTGAACAGAGTGCTCCAGAACTGAACACGGTGCTCCAGAACTGAACACAGTGCTCCAGAACTGAACACAGTGCTCCAGAACTGAACACAGTGCTCCAGAACTGAACACAGTGCTCCAGAACTGAACACAGTGCTCCAGAACTGAACACAGTGCTCCAGAACTGAACACAGTGCTCCAGAACTGAACACGGTGCTCCAGAACTGAACACAGTGCTCCAGAACTGAACACAGTGCTCCAGAACTGAACACGGTGCTCCAGAACTGAACAGAGTGCTCCAGAACTGAACACGGTGCTCCAGAACTGAACAGAGTGCTCCAGAACTGAACACAGTGCTCCAGAACTGAACACAGTGCTCCAGAACTGAACACGGTGCTCCAGAACTGAACAAGGTGCTCCAGAACTGAACACGGTGCTCCAGAACTGAACAGAGTGCTCCAGAACTGAACACAGTGCTCCAGAACTGAACACGGTGCTCCAGAACTGAACACAGTGCTCCAGAACTGAACACGGTGCTCCAGAACTGAACAGAGTGCTCCAGAACTGAACACGGTGCTCCAGAACTGAACACAGTGCTCCAGAACTGAACACAGTGCTCCAGAACTGAACACAGTGCTCCAGAACTGAACACAGTGCTCCAGAACTGAACACGGTGCTCCAGAACTGAACACGGTGCTCCAGAACTGAACACGATGCTCCAGAACTGAACACGGTGCTCCAGAACTGAACACAGTGCTCCAGAAACTGAACAGAGTGCTCCAGAACTGAACACAGTGCTCCAGAACTGAACATAGTGCTCCAGAACTGAACACAGTGCTCCAGAACTGAACACAGTGCTCCAGAACTGAACACGGTGCTCCAGAACTGAACAGAGTGCTCCAGAACTGAACACAGTGCTCCAGAACTGAACACAGTGCTCCAGAACTGAACACGGTGCTCCAGAACTGAACACGGTGCTCCAGAACTGAACAGAGTGCTCCAGAACTGAACAGAGTGCTCCAGAACTGAACACGGTGCTCCAGAACTGAACACGGTGCTCCAGAACTGAACACAGTGCTCCAGAACTGAACAGAGTGCTCCAGAACTGAACACGAGTGCTCCAGAACTGAACACGGTGCTCCAGAACTGAACACAGTGCTCCAGAACTGAACACAGTGCTCCAGAACTGAACACAGTGCTCCAGAACAGAACACGGTGCTCCAGAACTGAACACGGTGCTCCAGAACTGAACACAGTGCTCCAGAACTGAACACAGTGCTCCAGAACGTGAACAGAGTGCTCCAGAACAGAACACGGGGCTCCAGAACTGAACACGGTGCTCCAGAACTGAACAGAGTGCTCAGAACTGAACACAGTGCTCCAGAACTGAACACGGTGCTCCAGAACTGAACACAGTGCTCCAGAACGGAACAGAGTGCTCCAGAACTGAACACGGTGCTCCAGAACTGAACACAGTGCTCCAGAACTGAACACCGTGCTCCAGAACTGAACACAGTGCTCCAGAACTGAACACAGTGCTCCAGAACTGAACACGGCGCTCCAAAACTGAACAGATTGCTCCAGAACTGAACACGGTGCTCCAGAACTGAACAGAGTGCTCCAGAACTGAACACAGTGCTCCAGAACTGAACACAGTGCTCCAGAACTGAACACGGTGCTCCAGAACTGAACAAGGTGCTCCAGAACTGAACACGGTGCTCCAGAACTGAACAGAGTGCTCCACAACTGAACACAGTGCTCCAGAACTGAACACGGTGCTCCAGAACTGAACACAGTGCTCCAGAACTGAACACAGTGCTCCAGAACGGAACAGAGTGCTCCAGAACTGAACACGGTGCTCCAGAACTGAACACAGTGCTCCAGAACTGAACACAGTGCTCCAGAACTGAACACAGTGCTCCAGAACTGAACACAGTGCTACAGAACTGAACACGGTGCTCCAGAACTGAACACGGTGCTCCAGAACTGAACAGAATGCTCCAGAACTGAACACGGTGCTCCAGAACTGAACACAGTGCTCCAGAACTGAACAGAGTGCTCCAGAACTGAACACAGTGCTCCAGAACTGAACATAGTGCTCCAGAACTGAACACAGTCCTCCAGAACTGAACACAGTGCTCCAGAACTGAACACGGTGCTCCAGAACTGAACAGAGTGCTCCAGAACTGAACACAGTGCTCCAGAATTGAACACAGTGCTCCAGAACTGAACACGTGCTCCAGAACTGAACACGGTGCTCCAGAACTGAACAGAGTGCTCCAGAACTGAACACAGTGCTCCAGAACTGAACACGGTGCTCCAGAACTGAACACGGTGCTCCAGAACTGAACACGGTGCTCCAGAACTGAACACGGTGCTCCAGAACTGAACACAGTGCTCCAGAACTGAACACAGTGCTCCAGAACTGAACACGGTGCTCCAGAACTGAACACGGTGCTCCAGAACTGAACACAGTGCTCCAGAACTGAACACAGTGCTCCAGAACTGAACAGAGTGCTCCAGAACTGAACACGGTGCTCCAGAACTGAACACAGTGCTCCAGAACTGAACACGGTGCTCCAGAACTGAACAGAATGCTCCAGAACTGAACACGGTGCTCCAGAACTGAACACAGTGCTCCAGAACTGAACAGAGTGCTCCAGAACTGAACACAGTGCTCCAGAACTGAACATAGTGCTCCAGAACTGAACACAGTCCTCCAGAACTGAACACAGTGCTCCAGAACTGAACACGGTGCTCCAGAACTGAACAGAGTGCTCCAGAACTGAACACAGTGCTCCAGAATTGAACACAGTGCTCCAGAACTGAACACGGTGCTCCAGAACTGAACACGGTGCTCCAGAACTGAACAGAGTGCTCCAGAACTGAACAGAGTGCTCCAGAACTGAACACGGTGCTCCAGAACTGAACACGGTGCTCCAGAACTGAACACAGTGCTCCAGAACTGAACAGAGTGCTCCAGAACTGAACACGGTGCTCCAGAACTGAACACGGTGCTCCAGAACTGAACACAGTGCTCCAGAACTGAACACAGTGCTCCAGAACTGAACACAGTGCTCCAGAACAGAACACGGTGCTCCAGAACTGAACACGGTGCTCCAGAACTGAACACAGTGCTCCAGAACTGAACACAGTGCTCCAGAAGTGAACAGAGTGCTCCAGAACAGAACACGGGGCTCCAGAACTGAACACGGTGCTCCAGAACTGAACAGAGTGCTTCAGAACTGAACACAGTGCTCCAGACCTGAACACGGTGCTCCAGAACTGAACACAGTGCTCCAGAACGGAACAGAGTGCTCCAGAACTGAACACGGTGCTCCAGAACTGAACACAGTGCTCCAGAACTGAACACCGTGCTCCAGAACTGAACACAGTGCTCCAGAACTGAACACAGTGCTACAGAACTGAACACGGTGCTCCAGAACTGAACACGGTGCTCCAGAACTGAACAGAATGCTCCAGAAATGAACACGGTGCTCCAGAACTGAACACAGTGCTCCAGAACTGAACAGAGTGCTCCAGAACTGAACACAGTGCTCCAGAACTGAACATAGTGCTCCAGAACTGAACACAGTCCTCCAGAACTGAACACAGTGCTCCAGAACTGAACACGGTGCTCCAGAACTGAACAGAGTGCTCCAGAACTGAACACAGTGCTCCAGAACTGAACACGGTGCTCCAGAACTGAACACGGTGCTCCAGAACTGAACAGAGTGCTCCAGAACTGAACACAGTGCTCCAGAACTGAACACGGTGCTCCAGAACTGAACAGAGTGCTCCAGAACTGAACACGGTGCTCCAGAACTGAACAGAGTGCTCCAGAAATGAACACGTTGCTCCAGAACTGAACAGAGAGCTCCAGAACTGAACACAGTGCTCCAGAACTGAACACAATGCTCCAGAACTGAACAGAGTGCTCCAGAACTGAACACAGTGCTCCAGAACTGAACACGGTGCTCCAGAACTGAACAGAGTGCTCCAGAACTGAACACAGTGCTCCAGAACTGAACACAGTGCTCCAGAACTGAACACGGTGCTCCAGAACTGAACACGGTGCTCCAGAACTGAACATGGTGCTCCAGAACTGAACACAGTGCTCCAGAACTGAACATAGTTCTCCAGAAATGAACACGGTGCTCCAGAACTGAACATAGTGCTCCAGAACTGAACACAGTGCTCCAGAACTGAACACAGTGCTCCAGAACTGAACACAGTGCTCCAGAATTGAACACAGTGCTCCAGAATTGAACACAGTCCTCCAGAACTGAACACAGTGCTCCAGAACTGAACACGGTGCTCCAGAACTGAACACAGTGCTCCAGAACTGAACACAGTGCTCCAGAACTGAACACGGTGCTCCAAAACTGAACAGATTGCTCCAGAACTGAACACGGTGCTCCAGAACTGAACAGAGTGCTCCAGAACTGAACACAGTGCTCCAGAACTGAACACAGTGCTCCAGAACTGAACACGGTGCTCCAGAACTGAACAAGGTGCTCCAGAACTGAACACGGTGCTGCAGAACTGAACAGAGTGCTCCACAACTGAACACAGTGCTCCAGAACTGAACACGGTGCTCCAGAACTGAACACAGTGCTCCAGAACTGAACACGGTGCTCTTAGAACTGAACAGAGTGCTCAAGAACTGAACACAGTGCTCCAGAACTGAACACAGTGCTCCAGAACTGAACACAATGCTCCAGAACTGAACAGAGTGCTCCAGAACTGAACACGGTGCTCCAGAACTGAACACAGTGCTCCAGAACTGAACACGGTGCTCCAGAACTGAACAGAGTGCTCCAGAACTGAACACAGTGCTCCAGAACTGAACACAGTGCTCCAGAACTGAACACGGTGCTCCAGAACTGTACAGAGTGCTCCAGAACTGAACACAGTGCTCCAGAACTGAACACGGTGCTCCAGAACTGAACACGGTGCTCCAGAACTGAACACGGTGCTCCAGAACTGAACACGGTGCTCCAGAACTGAACACGATGCTCCAGAACTGAACACGGTGCTCCAGAACCGAACACGGTGCTCCAGAACTGAACACAGTGCTCCAGAAATGAACACGGTGCTCCAGAACTGAACACAATGCTCCAGAACTGAACACAGTGCTGCAGAACTGAACACGGTGCTCCAGAACTGAACAGAGTGCTCCAGAACTGAACACAGTGCTCCAGAAGTGAACACAGTGCTCCAGAACTGAACACAATGCTCCAGAACTGAACACAGCGCTCCAGAACTGAACAGAGTGCTCCAGAACTGAACACAGTGCTCCAGAACTGAACACGGTGCTCCAGAACTGAACAGAGTGCTCCAGAACTGAACACAGTGCTCCAGAACTGAACACAGTGCTCCAGAACTGAACACAGTGCTCCAGAAATGAACATGGTGCTCCAGAACTGAACAGAGTGCTCCAGAGTTGAACACGGTGCTCCAGAACTGAACACAGTGCTCCAGAACTGAACACGGTGCTCCAGAACTGAACACAATGCTCCAGAACTGAACACAGTGCTCCAGAACTGAACACAGCGCTCCAGAACTGAACACAGTTCTCCAGAACTGAACACAGTGCTCCAGAACTGAACACGGTGCTCCAGAACTGAACACAGTGCTCCAGAAATGAAAACAGTGCTCCAGAACTGAACACAGTGCTCCAGAACTGAACAGAGTGCTCCAGAACTGAACAGAGTGCTCCAGAACTGAACACGGTGCTCCAGAACTGAACACAGTGCTCCAGAACTGAACACAGCGCTCCAGAACTGAACACGGTGCTCCAGAACTGTACAGAGTGCTCCAGAACTGAACACGGTGCTCCAGAACTGAACACGGTGCTCCAGAACTGAACACGGTGCTCCAGAACTGAACACAGTGCTCCAGAACTGAACACGGTGCTCCAGAACTGAACACGGTGCTCCAGAACTGAACACGGTGCTCCAGAACTGAACACAGTGCTCCAGAACTGAAAACAGTGCTCCAGAACTGAACACGGTGCTCCATAACTGAACATGGTGCTCCAGAACTGAACACGGTGCTCCAGAACTGAACACAGTGCTCCAGAACTGAACACAGTGCTCCATAACTGAACACAGTGCTCCAGAACTGAACACAGTGCTCCAGAACTGAACATAGTGCTCCAGAACTGAACACAGTACTCCAGAACTGAACACAGTGCTCCAGAACTGAACATATTGCTCCAGAACTGAACACGGTGCTCCAGAACTGAACATAGTGCTCCAGAACTGAACAGAGTGCTCCAGAACTGAACACGGTGCTCCAGAACTGAACACGGTGCTCCAGAACTGAACACGGTGCTCCAGAACTGAACACAGAGCTCCAGAACTGAACAGAATGCTCCAGAACTGAACACAGTGCTCCAGAACTGTACACGGTGCTCCAGAACTGAACACTGTGCTCCAGAACTGAACACAGTGCTCCAGAACTAAACACGGTGCTCCAGAACTGAACACAGTGCTCCAGAACTGAACACAATGCTCCAGAACTGAACACAGTGCTCCAGAACTGAACACAGTGCTCCAGAACTGAACACGGTGCTCCAGAACTGAACACGGTGCTCCAGAACTGAACACAGTGCTCCAGAACTGAACACAGTGCTCCAGAACTGAACACAGTGCTCCAGAACTGAACACGGTGCTCCAGAACTGAACACAGTGCTCCAGAACTGAAAACAGTGCTCCAGAACTGAAAACAGTGCTCCAGAACTGAACACGGTGCTCCAGAACTGAACACGGTGCTCCAGAACTGAACACAGTGCTCCAGAACTGAACACAGTGCTCCAGAACTGAACACGGTGCTCCAGAACTGAACACGGTGCTCCAGATCTGAACACAGTGCTCCAGAACTGAACACAGTGCTCCAGAACTGAACACAGTGCTCCAGAACTGAACACGGTGCTCCAGAACTGAACACGGTGCTCCAGAACTGAACACGGTGCTCCAGAACTGAACACAGTGCTCCAGAACTGAACACTGTGCTCCAGAACTGAACACAGTGCTCCAGAACTGAACAGAGTGCTCCAGAACTGAACACGGTGCTCCAGAACTGAACACGGTGCTCCAGAACTGAACAGAGTGCTCCAGAACTGAACACGGTGCTCCAGAACTGAACACAGTGCTCCAGAACTGAACACGGTGCTCCAGAACTGAACAAGGTGCTCCAGAACTGAACACAGTGCTCCAGAACTGAACAGAGTGCTCCAGAACTGAACACGGTGCTCCAGAACTGAACAGAGTGCTCCAGAACTGAACACAGTGCTCCAGAACTGAACACAGTGCTCCAGAACTGAACACGGTGCTCCAGAACTGAACACGGTGCTCCAGAACTGAACAGAGTGCTCCAGAACTGAACACAGTGCTCCAGAACTGAACACGGTGCTCCAGAACTGAACAGAGTGCTCCAGAACTGAACACGGTGCTCCAGAACTGAACAGAGTGCTCCAGAAATGAACACGTTGCTCCAGAACTGAACACAATGCTCCAGAACTGAACAGAGAGCTCCAGAACTGAACACAGTGCTCCAGAACTGAACACAATGCTCCAGAACTGAACAGAGTGCTCCAGAACTGAACACAGTGCTCCAGAACTGAACACGGTGCTCCAGAACTGAACAGAGTGCTCCAGAACTGAACACAGTGCTCCAGAACTGAACACAGTGCTCCAGAACTGAACACGGTGCTCCAGAACTGAACACGGTGCTCCAGAACTGAACACGGTGCTCCAGAACTGAACACAGTGCTCCAGAACTGAACAGAGTTCTCCAGAAATGAACACGGTGCTCCAGAACTGAACATAGTGCTCCAGAACTGAACACAGTGCTCCAGAACTGAACACAGTGCTCCAGAACTGAACACAGTGCTCCAGAATTGAACACAGTGCTCCAGAATTGAACACAGTCCTCCAGAACTGAACACAGTGCTCCAGAACTGAACACGGTGCTCCAGAACTGAACACAGTGCTCCAGAACTGAACACAGTGCTCCAGAACTGAACACGGTGCTCCAAAACTGAACAGATTGCTCCAGAACTGAACACGGTGCTCCAGAACTGAACAGAGTGCTCCAGAACTGAACACAGTGCTCCAGAACTGAACACAGTGCTCCAGAACTGAACACGGTGCTCCAGAACTGAACAAGGTGCTCCAGAACTGAACACGGTGCTGCAGAACTGAACAGAGTGCTCCACAACTGAAGACAGTGCTCCAGAACTGAACACGGTGCTCCAGAACTGAACACAGTGCTCCAGAACTGAACACGGTGCTCTTAGAACTGAACAGAGTGCTCAAGAACTGAACACAGTGCTCCAGAACTGAACACAGTGCTCCAGAACTGAACACAATGCTCCAGAACTGAACAGAGTGCTCCAGAACTGAACACGGTGCTCCAGAACTGAACACAGTGCTCCAGAACTGAACAGAGTGCTCAAGAACTGAACACAGTGCTCCAGAACTGAACACAGTGCTCCAGAACTGAACACAATGCTCCAGAACTGAACAGAGTGCTCCAGAACTGAACACGGTGCTCCAGAACTGAACACAGTGCTCCAGAACTGAACACAGTGCTCCAGAACTGAACACAGTGCTCCAGAACTGAACACGGTGCTCCAGAACTGTACAGAGTGCTCCAGAACTGAACACAGTGCTCCAGAACTGAACACGGTGCTCCAGAACTGAACACGGTGCTCCAGAACTGAACACGGTGCTCCAGAACTGAACACGGTGCTCCAGAACTGAACACGATGCTCCAGAACTGAACACGGTGCTCCAGAACCGAACACGGTGCTCCAGAACTGAACACAGTGCTCCAGAAATGAACACGGTGCTCCAGAACTGAACACAATGCTCCAGAACTGAACACAGTGCTGCAGAACTGAACACGGTGCTCCAGAACTGAACAGAGTGCTCCAGAACTGAACACAGTGCTCCAGAAGTGAACACAGTGCTCCAGAACTGAACACAATGCTCCAGAACTGAACACAGCGCTCCAGAACTGAACAGAGTGCTCCAGAACTGAACACAGTGCTCCAGAACTGAACACGGTGCTCCAGAACTGAACAGAGTGCTCCAGAACTGAACACAGTGCTCCAGAACTGAACACAGTGCTCCAGAACTGAACACAGTGCTCCAGAAATGAACATGGTGCTCCAGAACTGAACAGAGTGCTCCAGAGTTGAACACGGTGCTCCAGAACTGAACACAGTGCTCCAGAACTGAACACGGTGCTCCAGAACTGAACACAATGCTCCAGAACTGAACACAGTGCTCCAGAACTGAACACAGCGCTCCAGAACTGAACACAGTTCTCCAGAACTGAACACAGTGCTCCAGAACTGAACACGGTGCTCCAGAACTGAACACAGTGCTCCAGAAATGAAAACAGTGCTCCAGAACTGAACACAGTGCTCCAGAACTGAACAGAGTGCTCCAGAACTGAACAGAGTGCTCCAGAACTGAACACGGTGCTCCAGAACTGAACACAGTGCTCCAGAACTGATCACAGCGCTCCAGAACTGAACACGGTGCTCCAGAACTGTACAGAGTGCTTCAGAACTGAACAGAGTGCTCCAGAACTGAACACGGTGCTCCAGAACTGAACACGGTGCTCCAGAACTGAACACGGTGCTCCAGAACTGAACACAGTGCTCCAGAACTGAACACGGTGCTCCAGAACTGAACACGGTGCTCCAGAACTGAACACGGTGCTCCAGAACTGAACACGGTGCTCCAGAACTGAACACAGTGCTCCAGAACTGAAAACAGTGCTCCAGAACTGAACACGGTGCTCCATAACTGAACACGGTGCTCCAGAACTGAACACGGTGCTCCAGAACTGAACACAGTGCTCCAGAACTGAACACAGTGCTCCATAACTGAACACAGTGCTCCAGAACTGAACACAGTGCTCCAGAACTGAACATAGTGCTCCAGAACTGAACACAGTACTCCAGAACTGAACACAGTGCTCCAGAACTGAACATATTGCTCCAGAACTGAACACGGTGCTCCAGAACTGAACATAGTGCTCCAGAACTGAACAGAGTGCTCCAGAACTGAACACGGTGCTCCAGAACTGAACACGGTGCTCCAGAACTGAACACGGTGCTCCAGAACTGAACACAGTGCTCCAGAACTGAACAGAATGCTCCAGAACTGAACACAGTGCTCCAGAACTGTACACGGTGCTCCAGAACTGAACACTGTGCTCCAGAACTGAACACAGTGCTCCAGAACTAAACACGGTGCTCCAGAACTGAACACAGTGCTCCAGAACTGAACACAATGCTCCAGAACTGAACACAGTGCTCCAGAACTGAACACAGTGCTCCAGAACTGAACACGGTGCTCCAGAACTGAACACGGTGCTCCAGAACTGAACACTGTGCTCCAGAACTGAACACAGTGCTCCAGAACTGAACACAGTGCTCCAGAACTGAACACGGTGCTCCAGAACTGAACACAGTGCTCCAGAACTGAAAACAGTGCTCCAGAACTGAAAACAGTGCTCCAGAACTGAACACGGTGCTCCAGAACTGAACACGGTGCTCCAGAACTGAACACAGTGCTCCAGAACTGAACACAGTGCTCCAGAACTGAACACGGTGCTCCAGAACTGAACACGGTGCTCCAGATCTGAACACAGTGCTCCAGAACTGAACACAGTGCTCCAGAACTGAACACAGTGCTCCAGAACTGAACACAGTGCTCCAGAACTGAACACGGTGCTCCAGAACTGAACACGGTGCTCCAGAACAGAACACAGTGCTCCAGAACTGAACACTGTGCTCCAGAACTGAACACAGTGCTCCAGAACTGAACAGAGTGCTCCAGAACTGAACACGGTGCTCCAGAACTGAACACAGTGCTCCAGAACTGAACACGGTGCTCCAGAACTGAACACAATGCTCCAGAACTGAACACAGTGCTCCAGAGCTGATCACAGTGCTCCAGAACTGAACACGGTGCTCCAGAACTGAACACAGTGCTCCAGAACTGAACACGGTGCTCCAGAACTGAACACAGTGCTCCAGAACTGAACACGGTGCTCCAGAACTGAACACAGTGCTCCAGAAGTGAACACAATGCTCCAGAACTGAACACGGTGCTCCAGAACTGAACACAATGCTCCAGAACTGAACACGGTGCTCCAGAACTGAACACAGTGCTCCAGAACTGAACACGGTGCTCCAGAACTGAACACATTGCTCTAGAACTGAACACAGTGCTTCAGATGGAGTCTGACCAAGGCTCTGTACAACTCTATAAAATACAATCCCAAATCACTGCAATCTTTATCAGTAAACCACAACTTGATTGAAAATGTAATTGGCCCTATAGAAAAGAAGCGGGAACCAAGGTTGCAAGTGGCAGCCTGCCGAAAACATCATGACATCACCAGCAGACTGCAAGTACATTCTGAAACTATTGCAGGTAATTAGGGGATTCCTGCAGGAGCTGTTGGGACAGGCTTGTTGTGGAGTATTTGAGGAATTGTTTTTTAAATTTTAACTTTTTTTGTTAAAACCCACATTTATTCAATGGTTTGACTGTGTTCTGAGTCTGAGTGGTTGGGAATTGGTTTCCCCCCCCCACCTCCCCGCCGTGAAGAAAAAAAAAGCATTTATATAGCGCCTTTAGCAACCTCAGGACACCCCACAGCTCTTCACAGCCAATGAAGTACTTTTTGAAGTGTAGTCGCTGATGTGATGCAGGAAATGCAGCAGCCAATTTGCACACAGCAAGATCCCACAAACAGCAATGAGATATATGGCCAGATAATCTGGTTTTTTTTTTTAGTGATGTTGTTTGAGGGATAAATACTGAGCAGAACACCGGGGAGAACTCCCCTGCTCTTCTTCATATCGTACCTTGGGATCTTTATGTCCACCTGAGAGAGCAGACGGGGCATCGGTTTAACATCTGATTTGAAAGTTGGCACCTCCAACAGTGCAGCACTCCTTCAGTACTGCACTGGAGTATCAGCCTAGATTTTGTGCTCTAGCAATAGCTTGAACCCACGACCTTCTGACTCCAAGGCGAGAGTGCTACCGACTGAGCCACAGTTGACACCTGAGAAGTAAAGTGAGCTGTGCGATGAAGGACAAGCCGAAACCATATAAATAAAACAGCTGAATGATTTTGAAAACAAGCTGCTTTATCTTTGTCAAAGTTTGGTCTCAAAGCTGGTCTCTTCCCTGTCATTTTCCCATCAAAAAAGCATGATTCAGGGAGGCAAGACCAAGTTTTTTTTTGCAAGGGATGGTTCAATCTTGTGAATTTTGCTAGATACCTACAGCTGGTGACTTGGCACAGCACAAGCTCCCACGGCAAGACCATTCTTGCCAATTTTCTACACTTGCCACTTTTGCCAATGCTACAATTGGCATAAAATCTCTTGGAGTCAGTGAGCCTGCTAGTTTGTGAGTGGGTCTGAACAAGACGCTTGCTCTACCCATGCCTGTAAAGCTTCATCCTGCCTGGGTGGATAAGAGTTCATACAATGAATGTTTATGTGACAAAAAATGGAACAGTTTGTTTGTGCTTTATTTTTCTACTGTTACTCTATTTGCAAGTTAAAAATAGGTCCTCTTAAAAGTACCACACTCAACCTGGAAGATGTGCATTCATTAAGCCACCATATTGTCTAATGTCGAAACAGCTATAGAAACGGAATCCTCGATATGCTAATATTTTGATTGCAAAGACCCAATAATATCCACTGAATCTGATGGCCTTATCAGACAGCACAGGTATCCACTGGTGTGCCACTGTTTGTGTGCTATTGAGCTTGCTGTTGGTTGTTCAAGTGAAGTGTGTCTGTCTCGCAGATTGGCTTCTCAAAGGCAAGACTGTATTTCAAAGTGTTTTCTTGGTATAAGAATTGGACACATATAATATACCAGTTAGTTCAGGTTTTGATCTTTCGTAGATCGCAAGACAGAACACTATGGGTAAAATACCTACCCAGATCCTTGTAAAACAGTATCCAGTTGGATTGCTATCTATTCAGAAGGCTATTTGTCATTTTTTTACCGAAGTGAGTATTGACACCACTGTGTCAGTCAAGGGGTTGGAGGTGGGGCAGGACTCACAGCAAACAGTCTGTTTTACAGCAAACAGAGTCTACTTACTTAGTAAACAGAGTCTATCTCTGTAATATCCTTCAGCCCCACAACCCCCGAGATATCTGCGCTCCTCTAATTCTGCCCTCTTGAGCATCCCTGATTATAATCGCTCAACCATTGGTGGCCGTGCCTTCTGTTGCCTGGGCCCTGAGCTCTGGAACTCCCTCCCTAAACCTTTCCGCCTCGCTACCTCTCTCTCCTCCTTTAAGACGCTCCTTAAACCCTACCTCTTTGACCAAGCTTTTGGTCACCTGCCCTAATTTATCCTTATGTGGATCGGTGTCAAATTTATTGTCTTAAAATACTCCTGTGCAGCGCCTTGGGACGTTTTACTGCATTAAAGGCGCTAAATAAATACAAGTTGTTGTTATTTAAACAGAGTCTCTATGAACGACAGCAAACCGAACTCGTGACCGAAACTACAGCAACGTCTCCCGATAAAAGCAGGATTATTTCTCCAGCAAAATCCAGTGACTGGAGGATAGTTACATAATACAAACCATGCGCATGAAATCAATCCCAGTCATTTACGGTACGGTCTCCAGGCGTGATTGACGGGGGCGGGGGAATTACCCAATCATCTCCATTCTGGCTGAGACTTGTGGTGCCATTATATGCAGCCGGTTTATTTAGTTTTGGAAGGAAGGTTACCAAAGATTTCAACTGACTGATTTCTCTGTCTAACCTTTTCATGAACTGATTCAAAGCTGCTGTGTGTTGTTTGAACTGATTTCAAGAACTGGCTATTACTGTAAAAGATTCTATCAATGAATAAGCCCGTTTGATAGTTTAGTCTCTTATGAAAGTGTCTGGCATGACTGATCATAATTGATGTCTGGGTGTAAATTCAAAATTCTACGTGTAAGCCTATGGGTCTATTGTTTGCCCAGGGCATGCTATCCCAGATTACTTTGCACACAAAGTCTTGCTTCAGTTCATTCGAGATGCAAGTCCGATTTTCTGGATTATAATGTTTTATAGTCTAAAAAGTATTTGGAGAATCCACAACTGATAAATGCTTCAATTTAAGTTCTTTTTTCTTTCTCTCATTCCTCCCCCCACCCCAACCGCACCCCCCCCCCCCCCCACCCGCCCCCACCGCTTTCCATATGGCTAGGGAGACACCAAAAAGAGTTAGTCATAGAGCCACCATGGAAAAATAGGCCCTGATTTTAACTCCTCCCACTCCTGGTCCAGCAACGCCTCGATTTTAAACTCTCACCCTTATTTTCAAATCCCTTCATGGCCTCGCCCCTCCCTATCTCTCTAACCCCCTCCAGCCCCACAACCCCCCGAGATGTCTGTGTTCCTCCAATTCTGGCCTCTTGTGCATCCCCGATTTTCATCCCTCCACCATTGGCGGCCGTGCCTTCAGCTGCCTAAGGCCCTAAGCTCTGAAATTCCCTCCCTAAACCTCTTCGCCCCTCCACCTTTCTCGCCTCCTTTAAGACGCTCCTTAAAACCTACTTCGCAACCTTTGTGTCATATTTGACCCTGAAATGAGCTTCCGACCACATATCCACAGCATAACTAAGACCACCTATTTCTACCTCCGCCCCTGCCTCAGCTCATCCGCTGCTGAAACCCTCATCCATGCCTTTGTTATCTCTAGACTTGACTATTCCAACGCACTCCTGGCCGGCCTCCCACATTCCACCCTACGTATACTTGAGGTCATCATCCAAAACTCGGCTGCCCGTGTCCTAACTCGCACCAAGTCCCGTTCACCCATCACCCCTGTGCTTACTGACCTACATTGGCTCCCGGCTAAGCAACGTCTCGATTTCAAAATTCTCATCCTTGTTTTCAAATCCCTCCATGGCCTCGCCCCTCCCTATCTCTGTAATCTCCTCCAGCCCCACAATCCCCCCGAGATATCTGCACTCCTCTAATTCTGCCCTCTTGAGCATCCCTGATTATAATCGCTCAACCATTGGTGGCTGTGCCTTGTGTTGCCTAGGCTGTAAGCTCTGGAATTCCTTGCCTAAACCCCTCCCACCTCTCTCTCCTCCTTTAAGACACTCCAAGCTTTTGATCATCTGCCCTCATTTCTCCTTATATGGCTCGGTTTCTAATTTTTTGTTTTATAACACTCCTGTGAAGCACCTTGGGACAATTTACTCTGTTAAAGGCACTATATAAATGCAAATTGTTGTTGATTCATTGGATGTGGGCATCACTGGCAAGGCCAGCATTCATTGCCTATCTCTAATTGCCCTTGAGTGGCTTGTTACACCATTTCAGAGGGCAGCTAAGAGTCAACATTAACATGGGTCTGGAGTCACATATTGGCCAGACCAGGTAAGGATGGCAGATTTTCTTCCCTAAAGGACATTAGTGAATCAGATGGGTTTGTGCAACAATCTGATAGCTACCATTACTGATACTAGCTTTTATATGCCAGATTTATTAATTAACTGAATTTTAAATTCCCCAGCTGCTATGGTGGGATTTGAACTCATATCTGCTAGATTATTAGTCCAGGTCTTGGGATTACTAGTCCAGTAACATAACCACTATGCTACCGTACCCTTGTTGTTGTCCTTCTTTGACCAAGCTCCTGTGAAGTGTCTTGGGACGTTTTTACTACGTTAAAGGTGCTTTATAAAGGCAAGTTGTTGTTGCTAGACACTGACCCCTGGATATATGAGTACCTGTTCTCATAACTGGTGCCAAGGTAAAACTTTCCAGCCGCTGTCATCCCAAGTCTCGGTCTCCTCAGTTATACGTTGGGCATCTGCTTTAAACATGGTGGAGGGTCCGAGGAGTGGCAGCTTGCATCATGCCAGCTTCTTTGATGTAAGGAGTATAAACCTGTGCACTTTTATGAAAACAGTGGGTGCTGATTGACATGAATCTTGTCATTCATGTATAAAATAATACTGGGCGGCCTGCTGGTGGCGCTGTCCAGGGAGAGTATAAATACTCGGGCATGGGCCCAGCTTGCTTAGGACGGTCCTCAACAGGAACTAGGAAGGACACAACTAGATCTCCATGTTGAAAAACAGTTGATTAAAGCTTTGTTTAACGCTTAGACCAAGTGCCGAGTAGTTTTCTTACGTCACTGACCGTATAAATTGAGGCACAGGATAGAAGAAGTTCCTAAGCTCATCATGGACAAAAATGAAATGGCAGTGTCTTGTTTTAGCTTTGTAGAATTCGCTTTAATTCAGTCACTTGTTCGAAATGAACAAGGAAAAAAAATCTTGTATTTATAAATGGGGGTCCATACACTTAAATGGTGTAGCTTCTAACAGGGCTCTATTCATCCATCAATTACTGCTCCTTTCCCAGTTGCATGAAGAGGCATTGTCGGGAGGGTCTTGCTTATCCATGCCAAGATAATGGAAGCAAAGTAACTTGAGGATGGCTCCATAGATGTTCACCAGAACTGCGTGCTAACTCCACCGAAGATGAACCATGTTCCTTCAGAAAATAAGTGAAACTTCATTTAACAAAGATGGCCTGTAAAATATCCCCAACATTACTTGGATTAAAAAGAAAAGGCCACAATTGGGAAAATTAACATTTCTTTGCTCACATCCATTTATAACTAAGTGGCAGTTGGGAAGCCCGTAATAAAAGGAGACTTTGCAACCAACAACTTGCATTTATTTGTCTCCCCTCGCGTAGAACGATGTCTTGGAGCACTTTGCAAAGAAAATAAAGACTTGCATTTCTATAGAGCCTTTCATGACCTCAGGACGCCCCAAAGCGCTTTACAGCCAATGAAGTACTTTTTGAAGTGTAGTCACTGTTGTAATGTGGGAAACGCGGCAGCCAATTTGCGCACAGCAAGCTCCCACAAACAGCAATGTGATAATGACCAGATAGTCTGTTTTAGTGATGTTGGTTGAGGGATAAATATTGGCCAGGACACCGGGGAGAACTCCCCCTGCTCTTCTTCGAAATAGTGCCATGGGATCTTTTACATCCACCTGAGAGAGCAGATAGGGCCTCGGCTTAATGTCGCATCCGAAGGACGGCACTTTTGTGCTCAAGTCTCTGGAGTGGGACTTCGAACCCACAACCTTCGACCTCAGAGGCAAGGGTGCTGCCCACTGAGCCACGGGAGGGTTAGGGCAGCATGCAGGAGAATGATGGGGGGAGCGGAAACCTAAAGCATGGTTCAAGAAAGAGGTTTTTTAAGAGGCTGTTGGAGGATGGGAGAAAAGTATTGAAGTGAAGTGGTTTTGGGAGAGAGAGAGCTAAAGAGCAGGATACAATGATTGAAGGATTGGCCTTTGACATTGGATTCCAAAGGGAGGGGAGGGGATTCATGGGCATGGTGGCCTTTTCCTTAATTACAATGAAGCTTCTCAATAAATGCTTCCCTTGGGACTGACTGCAGGTAGTCCTGGAGAAAGAATATTAATGATGTGTTGAAATTTCCATTAATTGGCCACTGCAGACCAGTTGCCTCACTGCAGAAGTAGTCTTGAAGACCTGCTCCACGACAGAACCAAAGTTTTATTAAGTTAAGTTTTGAATAAACTTATATAGAGCACAAGTTATTAAAAAAAGACAAAGCACTCAAAGAAAAGTGGATGACGGGCTTGTTGTTTTTGTAGCTGTGGCTTTTATTTTCCTTTCTGCTTTCAGAAAGAAAGATTCAGGCGATAGATACTTCTAGGAAAAGATTGGCTCATGGATACCTCTCAAAGCTACAAGCCCTCTCCACCCCACCCATTTGATGTCATGTAATGCACAGGTGCCAGCCATGAATCAGTGCGCACACTCATCTTTAAGTTAGAAGGTCGTGGATTCAAGTCCCACTGAAAATACAAGAACACAAAATCTAGGCTGTTACGAATGTTTCCTACAGTAACTGCACTTCAAAAGTACTTCAATGGCTGAAAAGTGCTTTGGGACAACCTGAGGTCATGAAAGGTGCCATATGAATGCAAGTCTTTCTTTACATCATTTCTGTTTGACAGTTTTTCATGAAGATAGTGCCCTTTTATACCTGCATTACCTTAGCGAAGGTGTCACGATGTTGGGTGTCTCCGTGTGTTTCAATACCCTGTGCTGTGGAATGTTACGGTGGAGGTTTGTGTTTATAACTCAATTTTGCCCCACTGGGATGTTCCCGGCATTTCCCCATGGTGATTGGCCGGCAGTAGGGCTGGGGTGGGGGGCAGAATCAGAAGTGGAGTCACACTGATGTGCTTTGTGTACCACCTGCTGTAGAATTACAGAATGATATTGGCACAACTTTAATACCAGGTCAGCCATGGCTCAGCTGGTAGCATGCCCGCATCGGAGTCAGAATGTCAGTAAGTTCAAGCCCCACTCCAGAGATGTAAGCACGTAATCCAGCCTGATGCTCACAGTGGAAGGTGCCGTCTTTCGGATGAGACATTAAACCGAAGCCCTGTCTGCCCTCTCAGGTGGACATAAAAGATCCCATGGCACTATTCAAAGAAGAGCTGGAAAGTTATCCCTGGCACCCTAGCCAATATTTATCCCTCAACCAACATCACTAAAATACAGATCATCTGGTCATTTATCTCATTGCTGTTTGTGGGAGCTTGCTGTGCGCAAATTGGCTGCCGTATTTCCCACATTACAACAGTAACTACACTCCAAAAAGTACTTCATTGGCTGTAAAACGCTTTGTGATGTCCTAAGGTCGTGATAGGCGCTATATTAAGGGAAGTCTTTGTTTCTTTGACTTTGCAGTTCATGGGGAAACATTGGGCTATCTTTTCCTCCGTTTGCTATTTTTAGTGAAAAAGGAGATGAAGAAACAACTTGCATTTATATAAGTGGCTTTCACATCGGGATGTCCTGAAATTCTACACAGTGTAGTCACTTGTATTTTTATAGGCAAGCACAGCAGCCAATTTGTACACAGCAAGGTCTCACAAAAAGCAATGAGATAAATAAAGACTTGCATTTCTATAGCGCCTTTCACGACCACCGGACATCTCAAAGTGCTTTACAGCCAATGAAGTGCAGTCACTCACTGTTGTAATGTAGTAGCCAATGTGTGCACAGCAAGCTCCCACAAACAGCAATGTGATAATGATCAGATAATCTGTTTCAGTGATGTTGATTGAGGGATAACTATTGGCCCAGGACACTGGGGAGAACTCCCCTGCTCTTCAAAATAGTGTCAGAGATCTTTTACATCCACCTGAGAGAGCAGACGGAGCCTCGGTTTAACGTCTCATCCGAAAGACGGCGCCTCCGACAGTGCAGCACTCCCTCAGTACTACACTGGAGTGTCAGCCTAGCTTTATGTGCTCAAGTCTCTGGAGTGGGGTTTGAAAGCATGACCTTCAGACGCGGGATGAGAGTGCTACCACTGAACCTTGTGAGTAAAAAGCCAGGAGCAGCATTATATACTGATGTCTGGTTTTTCACTGAAAATAACAGAAGATAGCCCATAAAGCAGAAAAAAAACTTGCCATAAAAACATCAACCAATAGATATGAAAGTGAAAGGTTGTTCTAAATTATAGTGCTTGTCTCAGGAGTTTTAATAGAAAATAAAAGGGACGAGTTGATCTTCTGTGTTGCTTGTCCAAACAAGTGTCTGAGAAAGAAATGATTTCTTCCTGCCGCTTTGAACTCACCAATTCTTTTGTCCTCGTCTTTGTCTTGTTCTCTTTATCTATCTCTTGCTCCTTCTCTCTCTGGTGTTCTCCTGCATTTTCCCTTGATTCGCTCTCTTTCTTTTTCCTCTCTCCCCCTTTCTTGAAAATAAGCAGATATCCCCTTTTACATGAATTTTTATGCTGTGGTGTAGTTGGAGCTCATAAAATCATAGAATCATACAGCACAGAAGGAGGCCATTCGGCCCATCGTGCCTGTGCCGGCTCTTTGAAAGAGCTCTCCAATTAGTCCCACTCCTCTGCTCTTTCCCCCTAGCCCTGCAAATGTCTCCTTTTCAAGTATTTATCCAGTTTCCTTTCAAAAGTTATTGAATCTGCTCCCACCGCCCTTTCAGGCAGTGAATTCCAGATCACAACAACTCGCTGCGTAAACAAATTCTCCTCATCTCCCCTCTGGTTCTTTTGCCAATTATCTTAAATCTGTGTCCTTCTGCCACTGGAAACAGTTTCTCCTCAGTTACTCTATCAAGACCCCTCATAATTTTGAACATCTCTATTAAATCTCCTCTAAACCATCTCTGCTCGAAGGAGAACAATCCCAGCTCTGGTTTTCCATGGCAAGGATTGTGAACGTTGCTGCAAAAGCTTTTTTTGGCAAATATACGTAGACAACCATGAATGTTACTTTCCCTAATTTAATTGCTGGAGATTTTCCAGTCTCTTTTTGGGGGGGATTTGCTACAAACTGGGCCATTGGGAGGAACTTGTATTGTTTTTATATTTGCTTTTCTTTGGGAATTTTCCACCTTCCATAAACTTGAGCTCATCCAAAACGTCCCCGATTTCTTTCGCCCCACCATTGGCGGCTGTCCCTTCAGCTGCCTGGGCCCTAAGCTCTGGAATTCCCTCCCTAAACCTCTCCACCTCTCTAGCTCTCTCTCCTCCTTTTAAGACGCTCCTTAAAACTTATTTCTTTGACCAAGGTTTTGGTCATTAATATCTCCACACATGGCTCGGTGTCAAATTATGTTTGATGGGTGCTTGGGACATTTTACTACATTACAGGTGCTATATAAATGCAAGTTATTGCAGTGTCTCCGAGTGAGACAGATTGAACTGCCACTATCTATGCCATCGCTTGTCACCTAGCACAGATACTGCTCTTTCTCTAGAGAGTAAACAACTTGGATTGTGCTTTCCATTTGTCCTTCCTAAGTCAACATTTTTAAACTGTTTCAAATGAACCCCACCATTAATCGCCAAGCTCCGTCTCAGTTTATTACTGTATCCAGGATGCTACTCGCCTGATGTAATATCCTGCTATAATGGAGAGGGCCATTGGACAGTCAGTGACAAACTATATCCAATAATACGATTTTTAGAGATCTAGAAACTGATTGGAAACGGGGTGGGGCGGTCAGTTTTCTTTTTTTGCCTGTTTTACACTAGCACACAAAGTTAAACTCTACCCCATTTTGACCCAAACAGGCTCTCTGAATCACTACATAGGGCTGGATTTTGATACTGGGGCGGGTTGGGGTCGTGTCATCCGCTTTTCGTGTTATCCACCCAACTGCAATTGGATGTGGGAGATTGATGCAATTTTCACCTCATTGGGCAATTGAGTTCCAGCATGTGGGAACCCATGAACCAATCAGTGGTTTGAGTCTGAAAGTCGCCTCTGATGATGTCATCATTGCTGCTGCATTGAAGGTCAGAGACTGCCTGGCCTTTGCTGTGAGAGGACCTGGATGCAAAATGAGCAGCAGCTCTAAGGAGAGAGAGAGAGAGAGAGAGAAAAAGAGAGAGAGAGAGAGAGAGAGAGAAATTTTTTGCATCTAGGTCCTCTCACAGCAAAGGCCAGGCAGTCTCCGAAGACCTTCAATGCAGCAGCATCACAGGCGACTTTTAGACCTAATACTACCTTCATCACATCTCTGTTGCAATAGTGGACCTGTAGCTGATAGTCAGCTATCCAAATGTGCTCCCGCCAGGTTTCACAATAGGCGTGCTTCACGTAGAACAAGGCTTAAAATCACAAAGGCCTTTCAAAATGGCATTATAGAGCCAATTTAGTGCTTGTTAAGGGCCTTAACAGCCTATCCCACCTCTTAAAGGTGGGACGGAGTCGGGACCATCAGACACGATTTAATGAAAATTGCAGGGAGGCGGGATGGAGGCGGACTTGTGCCCGCCTGCCAGTTTTCGCAATTTTAACCCCCCACACGCCTCCAAACCCGCCTCCACGGGTCAATGAAAATCCAGCCCATAGAGTTTGACTTTGTGTGATAACAGGCACTTTAATCAGTTGGTTGAAGTGTTCGTCAGCACTGAGCAGCCCTGCAAGCAATCTTAAGAGGCCCAGCACAAACTGGCCAGTATCACCAATGGAAAGCCTACACATTTTATACAAATTGTTTTTGGCAACTAGAATTTGAGCCTTTGGAGCACTGCAAATGGCTGTACCGTTTTATTGGATTATCTAGTACTGCTGTATGTTTTATACATAGGATGATGGATAGCAGAAAGTACTTCGGAGGTAGTGCAACATTCTACCCCCCAGTTCAAGGATTAGGTTACAATGTTGAAGCATCTCTATTTTTTGCGTTGTTCCATGGGTTCCACCATTCATTTTGTTTCTGAATTATCACTGCACTGAATGCCATTTCCCAATCTCAGAAAATGCTCTCAATGTGCAGAGACTGAGATATCCTGGATGTTGCACGCTCGGCTCGAGAATGGCCAGTATCCATGGCAACTATCTTTGATTCTGGCACTTGAGAAAAGTTGTGTATAAATGTCACCGTCAGTAGGGACCCCTGAAAGGCAGATTATCTGGATTTTTAATTCTTTTCCAAAAAAAATATGCGGGTACTATCTCTGTTTATTGTCTGAATGTAATTTTCCCAGAGTTCTCCTCTCTTCTGCTGACGGGAGACAAAATGGCGCTTTTAATTCTTTTCAGCGGTCGGTGGAAAGCTGGGATCGGGGCAGGTTGAAGTTCATGGGCAGGTAATGACAGTGTTTATGGGGCCATTACTGCAGGCTCGCAGTGAAACAATGTGCAGTCCAGGTCATTCGTTTAAAAATATCCATTGCAGATAGCGGTTTGTAAATGGGATCTGCGGCCAGTAGCACAGGACCGGCAAATGCGAGTTATACTGCCAGCTCCGCGTCATTGCCTGGCCACCGAAAATGGATGCGTTTGCTCGTGTACAACTCCACGCACCGCTGCCTGCATTTAAACGTCAGCAGAGCCCTGACCAACCTTTTCCTAATTTCAAAATTAGACTCGAAATGAAGATGAATTTTTTTTCCATTCAGTCCGATGGGATGCCGAGAGACTTTTTAAACAATTGTTTTGCTGTGCTGACAAAACTTTTCCACTTTGGAAGCAATCACTTGAGAAAGTTTACGTGGATGAGCCAGCTGCAAGTCAAGAGACTTAAGATGTGCGCATTAGTAATGAATGAAGCAGACACATCATTTAAACTTATAGTATAGATGCATTTGAGGCTGATAAACACACGAGGGAGAAAGGAATAGAAGGATATGATGAATGGGCAAGATGAAGTAGAGTGGGAGGAGGCTGGTGTGGAGCATAAACACCGGCATGGACCAGTTGGGCCAAATGGCCTGTTTTTATGCTGTACATTCTCTGTAAATTGGATACAGGAACACAAATACATGTCGTGTGAGTGCGATGGCGACATCAAGTTAAATTGGAGGGGATTCGGATTAAAAAGTGCCAGGGCACTCTGGACCAGACATAACCAATGAAAGAAAGGTATGCTTTTAGCGCCACATGTAAGAACGTCAAATGCAAGCAGTGGTGTGAACAGATGTTCAGCCGATTTTAGGTCTAAGTGCTGATACCTCTTCCCTAAATGAGATTCAAGTCACCTCGTGGACACATTACACTGTACAGTGTGCAGACGTGCAAAACGGAAGATGCTTCACCGAGATGCAAAATGTGAAGTATAATGAGCATATATTTAAAAAAAATCATGTTTTAGTGTCAAGAAATTATGAACATTTCTCTGATTTTTGCTTCTTTCTCAAGGTTGCATGAAGTATGTTATCCCAATTCACGCGCCCATATGACCTAGCATAACTAATTGGTTCATAGCAATTCGTGTTAGCAGTCTGGATTAAAGGGTCATATTTTCCTCTTTTTCAAAATAAAATGGAGATTTATCGCACCTTAATGAAGTTGCAGCAATGTGTGGTTTTGAGGTGTACACTTCCTAAGAATGCAAGTTGCGTTGCTCTAACAAAAGAAACTAGCAACCAATCATGAAGCCCCCGTAACAATGATCTATTCATGTATTTCAAACAGCTCACAGACTATAACTGGTCATTATCACAGTGCTGTTTGTGGGAGCTTGCTGTGCGCAAATTGGCTGCCACGTTTCCTACATTACAACAGTGACTATACTTCAAAAAGTACTTCATTGGCCGTAAAGCGCTTTGAGACGTCCGGTGATCGTGAAAGGCGCTATAGAAATCCAAGTCTTTTTTTTAATTACCCAAAGGGTGTGGTGGCATAGTGGTTATGTTAGTAGGTACTAGTAATCCAGAGGCCTGGACTAATGATCGTGGAGATTAATGATCGTGGAGACATGAGTACAAATCCCATCACAGCAACTGGGGAAATTTAAATTCAATTAAATTAAATCTGGAATAAAAAGCTAGCATCAGTAATGGTGACCATTGTTGTAAAAACCCATCTGGTTCACTAACATCCTTTAGGGAAGGAAATCTGCTGCCCCTTACCCAGTCTGGCCTATATGTGACTCCTAGACCCACAATGCGGTTGATTCTTAACTGCCTGCTTGATGAAATGGCCTACCAAACCGTTCAGTTGTGTTCAAGAAGATGGCTCACCACCACCTTCTCAAGGGCAATTAGGGATGATTGCCATGACCTTCTGACTCTGAGGTGAGACTATGATCCCTGAGTTAAGGCTTAAACCTATGAGTTCGGCCATTTAGGAGTGAAATCAGTACTTTTTCACACAAAGGGTCGTGGAAATCTGGAATTCTCCCCACCCACCCACCCACCCCTGAAAGAGATTTCAATTGGAGCTTTAAAGACTGAGATAGACATATTTTTGTTAGGTAAGGGTATCAAGGGGTAGGGAACAAAGGCGGGTAAATGGGGTTCAGGTATAGATCGGCCATGATCTAATTGGATGGCAGAGCAGTCCAGTCGAGGGGCTGAATGGCCTTCTCCTATTCCTATGTTTCTAATTGGTTCAATCGACAACACTTTAGGAAAATTTCTTGGCATTGCGGAGATTGCTGAAAATGTAATTCAAATACTCAGCAGATTTAATCTATGCAAAACAGGTCATCTTGTATTGATCTAGACAGAGGACTGTGATAAGCTGCCATATATTTGACCTCCATCATGGCGCTTCTCTTTGTTAAATGTTGCGTGCTTTGAAATTCTTTGTTTGAAATCACAAGCTTTTGGAGCGCTGCTCCTTATGACGAAGGAGCAGCCGCTCCGAAAGCTTGTGATTTCAAATAAAGCTGTTGGACTATAACCTGGTGTTGTGCGACTTCTCACTTTTGTCCACCCCAGTCCAACGCCGGCATCTCCGCATCATTGAAATTCTTAACACTCCTGAATGACAGTCTGAGTTCCTCCTGGATCCTAAAGGATTCTGTAAAGAAAAACAGTGAAAAGTATATTGATAGAATCTGGGTGTACATGGAATATGGAAAATTATTTGTGGCCAATGTGTCTAATTTTGACCTAGCTTGGAAGTGTATTAGATGCTTGGCATCCTGGCTTCACAGATACACCAAATATGTTTAGCGGGGGAATCAGAAATTAGGCAACGTTTTATAAATCTAATAAAACTAAACGTGGATTGAGGAGCGGTCATTTGACTCATCAAGCTCACTCCTGTCACAGACTGTGTATAAGTCAGCCTGTTATGAGAACATAAGAAATAGGAGCAGGAGTAGGCCATTCGGCCCCTTGAGCCTGCTCCGCCATTCAATAAGATCATGGTTGATCTTCGACCTCAACTCCACTTTATGGACATGATGCGGAGATGCCGGCGTTGGACTGGGGTGGACAAAAATGAGAAGTCGCACAACACCAGGTTATAGTCCAACAGATTTATTTAAAATTACAAGCTTTCGGAGCTATCGATCGCCCCTTCTTCAGGTAAAGTTACTATGAGTGAATCTACAAAAGTTCACAGAATTTAAACACAGAAAAAGCAGAGATACAATCTTTCCTTACATCAAAGACACACCAAGAGCACAGCCAAGCATCCCCTATGGACAAGCCCTACGAAGACATAGGATCTGCTCAGACAAGGAGGAACGCGATGGACACCTACGGACACTGAAAGACGCCCTCGTAAGAACGGGATATGACGCTCGACTCGTCGATCGACAGTTCCGACGGGCCACAGCGAAAAACCGCATAGACCTCCTCAGAAGGCGAACACGGGACACAACCAACAGGGTACCCTACGTCGTCCAGTACTTCCCCGGAGCGGAGAAACTACGCCATGTTCTTCGCAGCCTTCAACATGTCATCGATGACGACGAACACCTTGCTAAGGCCATCCCCACGCCTCCACTACTCGCCTTCAAGCAGCCGCCTAACCTCAAAAGTACCATCGTTCGCAGCAAATTACCCAGCTGTCAGGAGAACAGCGACCACGACACCACACAACCCTGCCACGGCAACCTCTGCAAGACATGCCAGATCATGAACACAGATACCGTCATCACACGTGAGGACACTACCCACCAGGTACATGGTACATACTCATGTGACTCGGCCAACGTTGTCTACCTGATACGTTGCAGGAAAGGATGCCCCAGAGCATGGTACATCGGCGAGACCATGCAGACACTGAGACAATGTATGAACGGACACCGCACAACAATCGCCAGGCAGGATGGTTGCCTCCCAGTCGGGGAACACTTCAGCAGTCAAGGGCATTCAGCCTCGGATCTGCGGGTTAGCGTTCTCCAAGGCGGCCTTCGAGACACACGACAACGCAAAATCATCGAGCAGAAACTGATAGCCAAGTTCCGCACTCATGAGGACGGCCTCAATAGGGATATCGGGTTCATGTCACACTACAGAAGGTGACTCGACATCGTTGTCTGTCTTTCCAGTTTTTAAAAAACAAACACAAAAAAAAAAAAAAATACAAACCCAAAAAGGACGGAGAGAGAGGAAGGGACATGGAGAGGATATGCAGACAGCAGGATTTGACACGTTGGACCCCCTGGGACACATCTCATTGTCTTGGCTGTGCTCTTGGTGTGTCTTTGATGTAGGAAAGATTGTATCTCTGCTTTTTCTGTGTTTAAATTCTGTGAACTTTTGTAGATTCACTCATAGTAACTTTACCTGAAGAAGGGGCGATCGATAGCTCCGAAAGCTTGTAATTTTAAATAAATCTGTTGGACTATAACCTGGTGTTGTGCGACTTCTCATTTTTGTCCACTTTATGGAGACCTCATTCATTTAATCTCGAGTGAAATTTCTGTATAGAGACTTCCCGATCCTTAAAAATCCAGAATGTTCATGTGTTCCCACATCCCCATCACGCAACCCTGGCCTGCTGTGTTCCTTAGAATAAAATGTCAATCATCTCAGTCGCCATCTGTCCACATAGCCTCCATTGCCATTGCCAAGCACGGAGTGAAGATTTCCTCCGTGACAGAAACGTTGTGAACACGGTGGGAAAATTTTCTCTGATTGCTGACTCCAGTGAAATCATTCAGGCTTTACGATTGTAGGAATAAAGGGATCTGGGAGCAAGGCAGGCACATGGGATTAGGACTACTGCTTGTGTGGAGGATAAACACCAACATGGATGGCTTGGGCCGAATGGCCTGTTTCCATGCTGTAATTTCAATGGCATTAGAGCCTGAGGAAGAGAGTGTTTGAAGACCAGGACCTCAAACCCGGCACTAAGCTCATGGTCTACAGAGCAGCAGTGATACCCACCCTCCTGTATGCTTCAGAAACATGGACCATGTACAACAGGCACCTCAAAGCACTGGAGAGGTACCACCAATGCTGCCTCCGCAAGATCCTGCAAATCCATTGGCAGGATAGGCGCACCAACGTCAGTGTCCTTGCTCAGGCCAACATCCCCAGCATCGAAGCTTTGACCACGCTCGAACAGCTCCGATGGATGGGTCACATCGTCCGCATGCCTGATACGAGACTCCCAAAGCAAGCGCTCTACTCGGAGCTCCGACATGGCAAGAGAGCCCCAGGTGGGCAGAGGAAACGCTTCAAGGACACCCTCAAAGCCTCCTTGAAAAAGTGCAACATCCCCACCGACACCTGGGAATCCCTGGCCCAAGACTGCACAAAGTGGAGGAGAAGCATCCGGGAAGGCGCCGAACACCTCGAGCCTCTTCGCCGGGAGCAAGCGGAAGCCAAGCGCAAGCAGCGGAAGGAGCGCACGTCAACCCAAGCACCCCACCCTCCCGCCCCTTCAACCACCATCTGCCCCACCTGTGACAGAGACTGGAGGTCCCGCATTGGACTCATCAGTCACCTGAGAACTCATTTTTAATGTGGAAGCAAGTCATCCTCGGCTCCGAGGGACTGCCTAAGAGAAGAGAGAGATTAGAGCATGTAGGAAATCACTCCGTTTGCGATTGTCATTAACACACAGTAACTGGGGAAATTCTCCCCTCCCTGATATTTATCTGCCTTTTTCAAAAAAAGGTTAATTATCTCAGCCTCAACTGCTTTACCTGCTCGGTGCGGTGAAAGAATTCTTTAAATGGTGAGTCTCGTTTGAAGCTTGTTCATTCCAGTTGTGTGCTCATAATCTGATGGGTTAGCAGCAACGAGATGTTATGAGGCATATAAATGGCAGAGACAAGTGAATGATTCAGATTTGTCAATTGGACCCTGTTGGGTAACTTTAGGCTGCTCAAGCAGTGTAAGAATCCCCAGTGATCAAGTCACTTTATTGATATTTCTTTGCAAATTGTGGCTCACAAGCTGAACTTGGACTTTATATTGCAATCACAGAGCAGAAATCTGGTAAACTCCTGACTTCAAAAGGCATTTGATAAGGTAGCTCACAAGAGACTGGTTACTGGTAAGTGGTGAAGTGATCAAAAGCTGGCTAGGCAATAGGAAACGCAGGGTAATTATAAATGAGTGTTATTTGAGTAGGGGAGAAGCAATTAGTCGTGGTCCCCAGGGGTCAGACCTTGGACTGATACTTTCACAATCTACATCAATGATCTGGGTGAATGGTCAAAACCAGACAAAATTGTGTGCAGTGGCAAAGTTCACAGCCAGATGTTGTTCAAAGGGATGTGAAAAGCTCTCAGCATTTAGGCTAATGGTTGTCAAATGTTGTTTAACATGAATGAATCCAAGCTAATGCATGTCTGCGTGGAAAATATTAACTTTGATTGCAAGATGAATAACTGCAACTCATCAAAGACGGCGGGGGGGTGTGGAGGTGCTTGTGGAGCTGTGTGAAGTGGGGAGAAACCAGGGAAGCATTAGATTTACATGGAATATCAGAAACACAGTTGAAATACCAGAATGTGGCATTAACTCCAATATAGAAACATAGAAACATAGAATCTAGGAGCAGGAGTAGGCCATTCGGCCCGTCGAGCCTGCTCCGCCATTCAATACGATCATGGCTGATCATCCAAATCCAGTACTCTGTCCCTGCTTTCCCACACAGAATCCCCATCGAGCCTGCACCGACACATATCCCACCCTATCCCCGTAACCCCACGTATTTAATTCCCCCTAACATCTCCCATCCTATCCCTGTAACCCCACATATTTAATCCCCCCCTAACACTAAGGGTCAATTTATCATAGCCAAATCAACCTAACCCACACATTTTTGGACTGTGGGAGGAAACCGGAGCACCCGGAGGAAACCCACGCAGACACGGGGAGAATGTGCAAACTCCACACAGACAGTCACCCGATATATAATGATGCCACATGCAGAACACTGCATTTTAACTTGGCCCCCCAGATCCTCGTGCATTTGAAAGACCCAGGAGGAGATAAACAAGAATAGAAGCTAGACTTCCCACCCCTCATCCTGCTTTCACAAACCTCCTCAAAGCCCGTCTCTTTGATGGTGCCTTGTCTCCATGTTTTTTCCCCCCTGCCCAACTTTTCCATTTTTCTTTTTTTCTCCTCCGACTCAATGGGGGGGAATTTTCCCAGCCCTGGGGAGGCGGGTATGGAGGCGGGACTGCCGGGAAAATGGCAGAAACTGGGAGCGGGTACCGAACCCCGCTCCCAACCAGCCTCCGTGCCATCTTCCCGGGAGGCGGGTCCCCCGAGTCGTGCAGGGACCCGTCTCCTCGAGGCGGGAAGGGGATTACAGCCATTTAACTGCCTGTTAGCAGGTAGTTAACAGGCAGTTAAGAGGCTTATCCCCATTTTGCCCCTGCAAGTGTGGGCTTCCCGACAGCTGCGAACCTCGCCAGGGTCAGCGAGGCGAGTAGTGGGTCTGCGGGGGTGAGAGGGATCGAAAAGTGCGCTGTGGAGGTGAGTGATGGGTACAAGTGTGGAGAGGTAAGTATGAGAGGTGAGTGTAAAGTGTTAGAACAAGTTTCCTGACCTTTGCTTCTTCCTGCAGGCTTCAACCCTTGGGGATCCGGAGGTGCCTCATCTCAACGGCAGAGATGACAGAATGGCTGCTGCATTCTCAGATGTAGCAGCCATCTGATTCCTGCTGAGGAAAGAGGTTTGGTGAGCCTTCAGTGCAAGGGCTCACCTTAGAACAGAGATTGTCAGTGTTTGACAGCTTCTCAAAGCTGTCAAAAGCTGACAATTCATCTGTCAAAATTTTTGACAGATGAAACGTCATACGCTGACGTCCTCTGTCACCGGCTTTCCCTTAATTGGCCGACTAAGCCTGCAGGGCGGGTTTAACGAGGTCAATCAAGGGAAAAGAGCGTGGGTTGGCCGGACATCATTGGGGGCGGGACTGAAACCCGAAAAGCAGCAGTCCCGCCCCCAACATGCCCCCATTGACAAAATCCAGCCCAACATGACACTTTTTCCTCGGCTTTGAAAAAAATGACCTCTTCCTGTATGTGAGGCGAACTGTAAGTTGTGATGTGCTTGGAAGGTATAGGAAGGGAACTAACAATGGGCCTGGAATTTTACAAGAGTAATGCCAGATCTGAGAGGTTATAACTATCAGGAAAGACTGAACAGGCTGGTGCTATTTGCTCTAGAAAAGTGAAGGCTGAGGGGTAATCTGATCGAAATCTTTAAAATTATGAAAGGGTTTGATAAGGTAGACGTAGAGATGTTTCCACTTGTGGTGGAGACTACAACTAGGGGCCATAAATATAAGGTAGTCACTAATAAATTTCCTGCAACGGTGAATTTGGCGACAAAATGCCATAAGTTAGACCATTGTGCGCCTCTAGTGACGAATTTACACCAACATTTGCTGGAGAGCTCATAGAATGTGCCTCGGCGAGGATAGTGATGATTAAGAAGCGGTCCAGACAACGTACTGATCCCGTAACGCTTATAGCTAAAAAGATACGGCAATCTCCAGCAAGGTAAACTACAGATACCCCGCTGTTCGACATGGATTATTTGAGTGTTTGTCCAAAGTTAAATGGAAAAGCGTATCTGATTAAAGAGAGCTGGACGAAAAGATTACCCTCTCAGTCGAAGATGGAATATTGTTGATCGCTTGAGTCTGATCTGAAAAAGTGACCAAGAAGTGTCCTAGAGACCTGCTGTCAATTCGCTTCAAATGCTGTGTTCCCAGATAGGGTGAATGAACCATAAACGCTAAAACAACTATAGTTGTATTTTAGAAAGATAATTGTCAATGGCCTTGAATTTCTCTTATTGCAAAGGGTAAGAATTTTGGTTGGAATTGGCCAGTGTTTGGCTGACTCTGCTATCTGCAAATACACATCCAGATCATTTTGTGTTTATTCTATGAAATATAATTGCCACTACGTTCATTTTAACACTAAGCCAGTGCCTTTTCGAGCTTGCTGAGGTTCTCCAGTGAGATTGGGCACTTCACTTCCTTCACGACCAATCACCTGTGCCATTCCGGTTCAGTCTAAGAGGCAGGGGTGATTAAAGCAGAGTTGATGCAGCAAATTGGACCTCACCATTAACTTTATTGCGGGGGCTGCGTGGTTGAGCCAGGCTAATGGAAGTCTCACTGTTCCCAGGAAAGTTTGGCGTGGCGTAAATAATGGCACGAGTCCCTTCCACCATCATTTCCTGGAAAATCTGCGCTGCAGTAATGACGTACACCAATAGAGGCGCCATCACTATGGCACAAGTTTTCAGGAAATTCCGGGCCATGATGATAATCTGCAGCAAAAAGGCGGCCAGGAGATTATTTATCAAATTAGCCACTTTCATTCTTTAAAAAAAAATCTATTTTATTGACCTGATTCCTCCATAATATTTTCAGGACCACCATTTTGAGATTGGATTGCGAAGCACTTAAGAACATAAGAACATAAGAAATAGGAGCAGGAATCGGCCATTTGGCCCTCGAGCCTGCTCCGCCATTCAATAAGATCATGGCTGATCTTCTACCTCATCTCCACTTTCCTGCACTATCCCCATATCCCTTGACTCCCTTAATATTCAAAAATCTATCAATATCTGTCTTGAATATACTCAACGACTGAGCCTCCACAGCCCTCTGGGGTAGAGAATTCCAAAGATTCACCACCCTCTGAGGGAAGAAAGTTCTCCTCATCTCAGTCCTAAATGGCTGACCCCTTATTCTGAGACTGTGACCCCTGGTTCTAGATTCCAGAGTCATAGTCATAGAGTTATACAGCACAGAAAGAGGCCCTTCGGCCCATCGTGTCTGCGCCGGCCATCAAGCCCTGTCTATTCTAATCCCATTTTCCAGCACTTGGTCCGTAGCCTTGTAAGCTATGGCGTTTCAAGTGCTCATCTAAATGCTTCTTGAATGTTGTGAGGGTTCCTGCCTCTACCACCCTTTCAGGCAGTGAGTTCCAGATTCCAACCACCCTCTGGGTAAAAAAGTTTTTCCTCAAATCCCCTCTAAACCTCCTGCCCCTTACCTTGAAACTATGCCCCCTGGTTATTGACCCCTCTACTAAGGGGAAAAGTTCCTTTCTATCTACCCTATCTATGCCCCTCATAATTTTGTACACCTCCAATCAGGTCCCCCCCCTTAGCCTTCTCTGCTCTAAGGAAAACAACCCCAGCCTGTCCAGTCTCTCTTCATAGCTGAAACGCTCCAGCCCAGGTAACATCCTGGTGAATCTCCTCTGCACCCTCTCCAATGCAATCACATCCTTCCAGCCAGGGGAAACATCCTCCCTGCATCTACCCTGTCAAGCCCTGTAAGAATTTTGTCTGTTTCAATGAGATCACCTCTCATTTTTCTAAACTCTAGAGAATATAGGCCAAGTCTACTCAATCTCTCCTCATAGGACAATCCCCCCATCCCAGGAACCAGTCTGGTGAACCTTCGTTGCACTCCCTCTAAGACAAGTATATCCTTCTTCAGGTAAGGAGACCAAAACTGTACACAATACTCCAGGTGTGGTCTCACCAGGGCCCTATATACACTTGGGCTACCCCACCTTGCATTCAATGCATCACCACAGTAGCTAATATTTTTATGAAAGAAAACTTGCTGAAAGGTGGATTTTGCTGCTGGAAAATGCTGCGGAGAGGTATTTCACTCATTATGTTCACATTCGAAACTTGTTTGTTCAGCCGAAGTTAAAGCGCACAGCTCCTGCAACTGCATTTTTGTGCCCAAGAAAAATGAAATTGATCGAGGCTGGCCAAGACCTAGTTGCATTCATTAATAAAATCTCTTGGGGACAGGCAAAGCAATTCTTACTGCAGTTTGATCTCCTTTAGACTTAAATGGAGCTTCATATGGAACAAGGGAACGAGCTTGTCATCTAGGAGAAAACGGCTTTTCCTCATTCCTCGCTCGCTATTTGTTACAAAGCATTGCCTACATTTTGATTTCCTGCTTCCTCAGCGAACGCATTCGTGAAGCCAGAAGTCCGAGCACCCGGTTGAATCCCAAACTAGGCAACAGCTAAACAAATTGGCCACACCTAGTTTTCCAGATGATTCAGTCCACACCCATATTTTATAAATGTCCCTTTTGTGGCTTTTTATCTTTACAGAATTGTTCAGGATCCATGAAGAGCTCATGGATTGCTCTTGACAGGTGTTGAGAACTTCAAAGCACAAAGAGAAGCACCATTAATGTTGATCACAATCCTCAGCTTCGCTCAATAGGAACAGGAGGAGGCTATTCATCCCCCCTCGAGCCTGTTCCCCCATTCAATTCGATCACGGCTGACCTATATCTTAACTCCATCTATCCGCCTTGGTTCTGTACCCCTTACAAAATCGATCAATCTCAGTTTTGACATTTTCAATTGACCCCCAGCCTCAACAGCTTTTTAGGGAGAGAGTTCCAGATTTCCCTTTGTGTGAAGAAGTGCTTCCTGATTTCACCCCTGAACGGCCTGGCTCTAATTTTAAGGTTATGCACCCCTAGTTCTGGACTCCCCCCACCAGAGGAAATAGTTTCTCTCTATCTACCCTATCAATACATTTCCACATTGGATGCTCTCTTGTGGTCAGGGACTTCTACTGTTTGACCCATTTACCTTGTTTTCTAGTCTGTTGGTCCTTTCAAAAATCACTGCCAGGGAGGGCATAGAAACATAGAAGATAGGAGCAGGAGTAGGCCATTCGGCCCCTCGAGCCTGCTCCGCCATTCAATGAGATCATGGCTGATCATCCAAACTGAGTACCCTGTACCTGCCTTCTCCCCATATCCCTTGATACCTTTAGCTTTAAGAAATATATCTAACTCATTCTTGAATATATTTAATGACTTGGCCTCAACTACCTTCTGTGGTAGAGAATTCCACAGGTTCACCACTCTCTGGGTGAAGAAATTTTTCCTCATTTCTGTCCTAAATGGCTTACCCCTTATCCTTAGATTATGACCCCTGGTTCTGGACTCTCTGACCATTGGGAACATTCTTCCTGCATCTAGTTTGTCCAGACCTGTCAGAATTTTATATGTTTCGATGAGATCCCCTCTCATTCTTCTATACTCCAGCGAGTATAAGCCCAATCGACCCAATCTCTCCTCATATGTCATTCCTGCCATCCCAGGTATCAGCCTTGTGAATCTTCACTGGGATCGCAAATGGGAGCTGAAGATTTTCAGTTGCCACTGATGCACTGAAGGAGGGTGACTGCTTGGTCCCATGTTGCAGCACCGAGTGACGATCTCCTCAATTTGTCTGGCTTGTCACTAACCAAGTTCGGTCGATCAAAGCACTGTATTTTCAAATATGTACGAATAAGGTTTGTCGACCGCCATACCTTTCCCTCACTGGTGAGAGCTGCTCGTGCAGGACATCCCCAAGGCTGGAAAGAGAAGGCCAGATAAATTGACGTTAGGTGACCCCTGTAGATTGTGGGAGGAAGAGATTACTGCAGGGAAGAAGGAGGTAAGGAGATCCACAGTTTTTGATGTCATGGGAAAGGATGAGTCAGTCTTGATTTTAACATAGTGAGGATGCCGAGATGGACAAAGACTGTGTAGGACTTGGTATTTTCAGCGCAGAAGGAACAAGAGAAGAAAGTTCAACAGAGCAGTAGTGTCATATTAGCTTCTGCTAGCAAGTGGAGATGCATTTCATGAATCTTTTCTCTTGATGGTGAAGTTCACTATCCCACGTTACTGGCTGAATATTTCGGCAAAGAAGAAAAGGCTCGAGTCCTTTTCTGCCGTGGTACCAGAATAATCAGTGGTTCCCTGTCTGTGAAATACTGGGCACAATAAAATGTCAGTCACATTCGCTGAGGAACACCGCACTCATTGGCGTTCCTAGTCTTGGTGTGAAGAGGCTATTGCAGCATTATTTGAAGGCACATTAGACATGCAGACTTTTCGATCTTGAGCTGTATATCACGGCCTTGGCAGCAGCAGCGCTTCATTATAATCTGTTCACCGAGCCCGGGTCACCCTGCATAAATATCTCAATAAAATATAGGGAACTTATAAGCCATCAGACTGCCTGAAAGCAGGTGCCTTTCAGCTTTCCTGGCAAGGTTCATTTCTGAGGGCATTCGGCAGTATTAAAAGTCGGTAGGAAAACATTTATTCTCCGTCTCCATGAATCTTGTCCTTGACTCTGTGCGATGCAGATGTACACGTGAATCTCCATCTCAGAAAACAGAATCTTTCTCACTTTTGAAGCTCAATATTCGATACGAATAGAAGGCTTTCCCAATATGATAATTTAATTAGCCCAGGCCCCTTCACACCCCTTCCCGCATCCCCCCGCCCCCCCATCTCACTGTGCCTCCATTACAACTGAAGATGGGTTGCTGTGAGTTAATCTCTGTTTAATAAATCTGTATCTCTATTAACAAGGCTCTGCAAAGCCAGTCAAAGGGCTCCCACCCCATCACCACTGTTTATGGTCATTTTTCTCTGTTCATGTGATTCCAGACCCTCGGTAAATCTGGCTTTTGAGCCACTGTTACAATTCCTCCCCCTCATACTCATGTCTTGTTTTCGCAGCTGGACTTCAGTCTCCATAAGCAGACTGAGTCTCTTATGAATCGAAACCTGCACACTTATAAGTGCTGAGTATGATTTAGTGAGCCCGGATTTAACAATTAATCTCTAATTGGAGTGTCGTGCTTACTGGCGCTTGCGTGAGATTTCCACCACACTTTACTGTCTGACTGAAAATACCAGGCCGTCAGACCATTGTGCAGGGAGTAAAGCTAGTGGTGAGATTTATTTATCGGTTAAGTCGCACGCAGAAGTCAACTGACTTAGTAGGATATTGAAACAGCACAATAGCTGTCAGTTGTGGCTCAGTGGGTCTCGCTCTCGCCTCTGAGTCAGAAGGTCGTGGGTTCAAGTGCCCACTCCGGAGACTTGAGCACAAAAATCTAGGCTGATACTCCAGTGCAGTACTGAGGGAGTGCTGCACTGTCAGAGGTGCCGTCTTTCAGAGGAGACATTAAACTGAGGTCCCGTCTGCCATATCAGGAGGACATAAAAGATCCCGTGACACTATTTTGAAGAAGAGCAGGGGAGTTTTCCCCGGTGTCCTGGTCAATATTTATCCCTCAACCAACATCACTAAAACAGATGATCCAGTTGTTATCACATTGCTGTTTGTGGGAGCTTGCTGTGCGCAAAATGGCTGCCGCATTCCCCACATTAAAAGAAAGATTTGCATTTACATAGCGCTTTTCACAACCACCGGACGTCTCAAAGCGCTTTACAGCCAATGAAGTACTTTTGAAGTGGAGCCACTGTTGTAATATAGGAAACGCGGCAGCCAATTTGCGCACAGCAAGCTCCCACAAACAGCAATGACCAGATAAATCTGTTTTAGTGATGTTGGTTGAGGGATAAATATTGGTCAGGACACCGGGGAGAACTCCCCTGCTCTTCTTCGAAATCGTGCCATGGGATCTTTTACATCCACCTGAGAGGACAGACAGGGCCTTGGTTTAACGTCTCATCCAAAAGACGGCATCTCCGACAATGCAGCACTCCCTCAGCACTGCACTGGAGTGTCAGCCTAGCTTTTTGTGCTCAAGTCTCTAGGGTGGGACTATGAACCCACGACCTTCTGACTCAGAGGCGAGGGTGCTACCCACTGAGCCACAGCTGACACAGTGACACCACTTCATTGGTTGTAAAATGCTTTGAGACGTCCTGAGATCGTGAAAGGTGGTATACAAATGCAAGTTCATCTTCTTCGAAAAATGAAATTAGAATCGGTCAACAAAAGGTTTACATATTTTTTTTAGAGCATAGCCCTAAGAGCCCGATAAGAATATTCGGTGAATCAGTCTTTCACTGACTCCCGTGATGTGATTCATGTAGCCAATGAGTGTTTCTAGTTTACCCATGGAGTTTGGATCTTTTGCCAGAACTGAAAGCTACAGGAGAATCACACAATTTTAAGGGTCTCTGAAGATGTCACTCCACCAAGATCAAAGACACAATGCAGAAAAACATTTGCATGGAATGATGACGTGCAATTAGTCACTCAGAATCTGAGTCTTAAATGCCTGTTAAGGCCTCACCAGTGTACAATTCACTTTGATCCTAGTATCCAGACTAACTTCCAGATCAATCAACCTGGCCTGAATCCTATAGATGACCCGTCTCTTGTCCTCCATTTTGAAAACCTAGCTGTTTTAGAATATTCTATGAAGTAAAAACACACATTTCCTTATGGTCACAGCAATGTTCTGAGATTGGGATCAGTTGGAGTCTGTTTATCACAAATTACAATCTGTAGCCAGTTTTGTTGCAAGGCACGAGCTCACTTTCTGATGAGGAAAATCCTTCACTCTACTGATGAATTCAGTTTGGTACATGAGGACTGTGAGCTTACCCACAACAATTTAAAAGTGGGTCTATCATAGATCAAGGCAAAAACTGGCACATAACTGTCGGGCCCAATGTGGACTCTTGGAACTCATGTCATCTGAGGAAGTTATGGTTGATTTTGTTAAGGAGGGAGACTTTAGAAGACATTGAGGTTGCGGAGGTTGTAGGGAGCGCAGAACTGCTGCTGTGTACCATTTTAATCAGATATTCTAGGATTTGCACAATATGTTCAAACACATTAAGAACATAAGAACATAAGAAATAGGAGCAGGAGTAGGCCATTCGGCCCATCGAGCCTGCTCCGCCATTCAGTGAGGTCATGGCTGATCTTCTGCCTCAACTCCATTCACCAGCCCTATCGCCATATCCCTTGATGCCCTTACTAGTCAGAAATCTATCGACTTCTGTTTTGAATATACCCAATGACTGAGCCTCCACAGCCCTCTGGGGGAGAGAATTCCAAAGATTCACCGCCCTCTGTGTGAAGAAATTTCTTCTCAGCTCAGTCCTGAATGGCCTACCCTTTATCTTGAGGCTGTGGCCCCTGGTTCTAGACTCCCCAGCCAAGGGAAACATTCTCCCAGCATCCACCTGTAGAATTCGCAAAATTATCGCGATTTTATAAAATAAGAAGGAGACATAAAGTTCCGTACAAACAGCTTTATTTCAGCAGAATGCTGTCAGGTTTCAAAACGGACACAAACAGCCTGTAAAATGGCCGCCACGCCTCATGGCAGAAAGTTCTAGACTTTCAATGGGCAGACAAGATGGCGTTCCAATAAACATTTGTGCAAGATCGTACAGGACTCAGCACATTTGAGATAATTGACAAGACATGATGGGTTTGCATTTTATACATAAATACTGGAATCGGTCTCCCAGGTGCAAACAAGGGCTATTGTACTGAGACAGAAAGCATTTGGAAGCCCCAAAACCCCTCCAGGGAGACTACTAGCCGGTTCCACAATGGGAGAAATATTAACGGGTACTCAGACAGTTACAAGTATCACCGAAACCCATTAAAGACGGAGATCACCCTATACAAGAAGTTTGAGCGCCAAAACCCTGACAAAAGATAGACATTAAGATTGGGCGGGAAAAGAGGAATTACAGCACTATAACTGTAAGGTACAACCGTCCATCGCTCTGCTGTCTCTGCTTCTTCTTGCGCTTGCTGCTTTGACTCGCTGGAAGGCTGTTGAACTTTTATTCTCTTGCCTGACGGCTCTGGACTCTGATCCGCTAGGATCAACCTCGTGGCTTGCCGCGAAGATCTGTGTAGAACTGGGCTGTGAGGCCTTGAAACGGGCGCACCATCCCGAGAAGTCGGTAAACGGTGTTGGAACCGAAGGCCCGAGAGGAGATGAGATGAGATGAGATGAGATGAGAAGAGAAGAAGACGACAATACGCATCGCCACGGTCAGTAAGCCCCGACCGCGCCTGTAAGTCGAATAAACACTTCCTTGCCTAGGAAGACCCTTCTTTGAGTTCTACAGACAACTGGTGTAGGGCACAGGAAGACTCTTTTTTGAGTAGTATCGGAACTCCGAGGACAACACAGATCTTCATGACAGCAGACGGTCCAGCCTGCTAGCCGGAGCAGAAGCGAGTAAACAAGTGGGGTACAGGGACCCCTGATCAACACGTGGATAGTCAGGTGCTGCGGTAAAAACATCCGAGCAGAGTTTCGGAATTCTCCGAGTTATCACGAGTGGTGAGCATGAGTCTCGATCCTACAAATCTAGATTAGGACAGGTATTGATAGGGGAGGGTTTAAGTTTTAAGGATAATTATAATGTGTGTCCCCTTTTACGATGTGTCATGCGCTCCTCGTCTCCCTAAAATTAGTTTCATAACTGTGTGTAAGATTGTACTGTCGTTAATCTGTGCTTATGACATGTATCTCGTAATCTTGAATAATATGCAATAAAGATTTTCCATTTCGCACTATTCGACCGGGTCTACCTGAGTCTTTCTCTGCATTATTGCTCTCGCACCTAAGTCCAGTGTCAGAACCGTAAGGGCGAGTGGGTCGAACCACTCACAGGTGTCTAGTGTTATCAGGCTGGCTGGAGACCAGAACAGGCAACAAGGCCTAACCTCGCACTAGCACCCAGGCTAAGCACAGAGCCGCAGGTCACCCCTTACACACCCTATCAAGCCCTGTAATAATTTTGTATGCTTCAATGAGATCCCCTCTCATTCTTCTGAATTCAAGAGAATACAGGCCTAGTTTACTCAATCTCTTCTCATACGACAGTCCCGCCATCCCAGGAATCAATCTCGTGAACCTTCGTTGCACTCCCTCTATGGCAAGTATATCCTTCCTTAGGTAAGGAGACCAAAATTGTACACAATACTCCAGGTGTGGTCTCACCAAGGCCCTATATAATTGGACATGATGCGGAGATGCCGGTGTTGGACTGGGGTGGACAAAAATGAGAAGTCGCACAACACCAGGTTATAGTCCAACAGATTTATTTAAAATTACAAGCTTTCGGAGCTATCGGAGCTATCGGATAGCTCCGAAAGCTTGTAATTTTAAATAAATCTGTTGGACTATAACCTGGTGTTGTGCGACTTCTCATTTCTATATAATTGGAGTAAGACTTCTTTACTCCTGTACACAAATTCTCTTGTAATGAAGGCCTTTGATATGTGCATGTACAGTACCTGACTGATAAATATGCGTCTCGAACCTCGGAATGTCCACCTGCAATCCTCCAAGGAGCAAAAAGTAATCAGTAGACCACGAACTGTACCCGAAGAGCGTCATCCGCCTGATAGCCGACTGTCATCACCCTAGGGTCGCCAACTCTGGTTGGACGTATTCCTGGAGGTTTCATTGCATGACCTCTCACCTCCAACTGTCCTGCCCCCACACACTCCTGCCATTGGTTGTCCACACCTCAACCCTCACGGCTCACCACCTTCCCAGCCAATTGGAAAGTACAGACTCTTCGTTACCCGATTGGATGAATCTTGACTGTCAGTCAAACAGCCTTTTTTCCCCATCTCCAATATTTTTAGAACTAATAAATGGAAGTGTTAAAAAAACACCACCATTTTTTAACGCCCCTATGATTTTTCTCCTGGGTGTTGCTTTCAGCAGCGTCCAGGAGACCCCAGGACAATCCTGGAGGAGAGTCCAGCACAGATACACACAGTAAAGATAGAAGTAGACAGTTATGTTTCGAGTAACCTCCTCCAGCCCTACAACCCTCCGAGATCTCTGCTCTCCTCCAATTCTGGCCTCTTGCTCATTCCTGATTTCCTTCGCCCCACCATTGGCGGCCGTGCCTTCAGCTGCCTGGGCCCTAAGCTCTGGAATTCCCTAAACCTCTCCGCCCCTCTCTCCTCCTTTAAGATGCTCCTTAAAACCGACCTCTTTAACCAAGCTTTTGGTCACCTGTCCTAATATCTCCTTATGTGGCTCGGAGTCAAATTTTGTCTGATAATCGCTCCTGTGAAGTGCATTGGGACGTTTTACTATGTTAAAGGTGCTATATAAATACAAGTTGTTGCTGTATGGGTGCCTGGAGGGCTAGGGATGCTAAATGTGAACAAATCATCCATCGGCGCTTTCCCTGGGCACTTTTTTTTAAACTCGTGTCTACCTTTTGCGAAAATTGACCAACAACAGGATGTTATTTTGTGGGTTTTAAAAAGACATTCTTCCCCCTTTTCTTGAAGCTGTTGCCTTTTTGAGCAGCTCTCAGGAGCCCATCCTCGTTCTTTCACACAACATGCCAGTGGAATGAGTACAGGAAGCAGAGACACAATGCAGGAAAGCATTCAGGTACTTTTTAATAGGTATTGGAAGATAGAATGCTTCGAAAATCCACAGTGTTTGCTCGCAAACCCCGGCATTTACAGCAGTCGCAGGCTTTGATTGACAGATGATTAAACTCAGAAAATGGAAGTCAAGCGTTAATTAGCTGAAACAGTCGCAGTGACTTCTTTTTTAAACAACGCGCAAACAGTTGGGAGGTAGACATGAAGAAGTCTGGTTGCTTTTCTTCTGAGCGCCTCCAATTCTGGCCTCTTGCACATCCCCAATTTTCATCGCTCCTCCATTGGTGGCCGTGCCTTCTGCTGCCTCAGCCCTAAGCTCTGGAATTCCCTCCCTAAAACTCTCAAACTCTCTTTCCTCCTTTAAGACGCTCTTTAAAACCTACCTCTTTGACCAACCTGTCCTAATATCTCCTCATGTGGCTCGGTGTCAAATTTTGTTCGGTAATGCTTCTGTGAAGCACCTTGGGATGTTTTACTACGTTAAAGGCGCTAGATAAGAACATAAGAAATAGGAGCAGGAATAGGCCACTTGGCCCCTCGAGCCTGCTCCGCCATTCAATAAGATCATGGCTGATCTTGGGCTCAAAGCCACTTCCCTGCCCGCTCCCCATAACCCTTCACTCCCTTATCTTGCAAAAATCTGTCTATCTCCACCTTAAATGTATTTAATGACCCAGCCTCCACGGCTCTCTGGGGCAGAGAATTCCACAGATTTACCACCCTCTGAGAGAAGAAATTCCTCCTCATCTCAGTTCTAAAAGGGCGACCCTTTATTCTGAAACTATGCCCCCGAGTTCTAGATTTCCCCACGAGGGGAAACATCCTCTCTGCATCTACCTTGTCGAGCCCCCTCAGTATCTTATATGTTTCAATAAGATCACCTCTCATTCTTCTAAACTCCAATGAGTATAGGCCCAGCCTGCTCAACCTTTCTTCTGTAGGAGGTATGATCAGTAAGTTTGCAGATGACACGAAAATTGGTGGGGTGGTAAATAGCGAGGAGGGAAGCCTCAGGCTACAGGACGATATAGACGGGTTGGTCAGATGGGCAGAACAGTGGCAAATGGAATTTAACCCTGAAAAGTGTGAGGTGATGCATTTTGGGAGGACTAACAAGGCAAGGGAATACACAATGAATGGTAGGACCCTCGGAAGGACAGAGGATCAGAGGGACCTTGGTGTGCATGTACATAGATCCCTGAAGGCAGCAGGACAGGTAGATAAGGTAGTTAAAAAGGCATATGGGATACTTGCCTGCATTAGCCGAGGCATAGAATATAAGAGCAGGGAGGTTATGATGGAGCTGTACAAAACGCTAGTTAGGCCACAGCCACACTATAGGAAGGATGTGATTGCATTGGAGAGGGTGCAGAGGAGATTCACCAGGATGTTACCTGGGCTGGAGCGCTTCAGCTATGAAGAGAGACGGGACAGGCTGGGGTTGTTTTCCTTAGAGCAGAGAAGGCTGAGGGGGGACCTGATTGAGGTGTACAAAATTATGAGGGGCATAGATAGGGTAGATAGAAAGGAACTTTTCCCCTTGGTAGAGGGGTCAATAACCAGGGGGCATAGTTTCAAAGTAAGAGGCAGGAGGTTTAGAGGGGATTTGAGGAAAAACCTTTTCACCCAGAGGGTGGTTGGAATCTGGAACTCACTGCCTGAAAGGGTGGTAGAGGCAGGAACCCTCACAACATTCAAGAAGCATTTAGATGAGCACTTGAAACGCCATAACATACAAGGCTACGGACCAAGTGCTGGAAAATGGGATTAGAATAGACAGGGCTTGATGGCCGGCGCGGACACGATGGGCCGAAGGGCCTCTTTCTGTGCTGTAAAACTCTATGACTCATAAGTCAACCCCCTCATCTCAGGAATCAGCCTAGTGAATCGTCTCTGAACTGCTTCTAATGCAAGTATATCCTTCCTTAAATAAGGAGACCAAAACTGTACGGTGGCATAGTGGTTAGCACTGTTGCCTCACAGCGCCAGGGACCCGGGTTCGAATCCGGCCTCGGGTGACTGTCTGTGTGGAGTTTGCACATTCTCCCTGTGTCTGCGTGGGTTTCCTCCGGGTGCTCAGGTTTCCTCCCACAGTCCAAAGATGTGCGGGTTAGGTTGATTTGGCTATGATAAATTGACCTTTAGTGTTAGGGGGATTAAATATGTGGGGTTACGGGGATAGGGTGGGATATGTGTCGGTGCAGGCTCGATGGGCCGAAATGACCTCTATCTGCACTGGGGGGATTCTGTGATTCTGTGTATGCACTACTCCAGGTGTGGTCTCACCAATACCCTGTACAGTTGCAGCAGGGCTTCCCTGCTTTTATACTTATAAATACAAGTTGTTGTTGTTGAGTGAATGTGTTGCCCCCTCTTTTTCTGCATGTTTTTCCCCCTTGAAAATCCCCTCTTAGCCCGGCAATCCCTGCAGTTCAAGAGTATAGGATACTTTTGTGGACTTCATGCCAGCATTGCTCTTGACAAGCCAGCCAGCAGAAAGTACATGGCAACAGTCAAATAGAGATACCCTGGGTGATTTTCCCTTCCCACCCAGGGAAATCTAGCACTCAGTGCCTCCCCGTGCAACGTGGCTGGGATTGGGAACTCGGGAAGAGGCTCCTGCATCCCTCAGCTGCGTGGCGCCACTAGTCAGTGCTCTGACTGACGGCCTATTTCAAAAAGAAACTGGTTAACCGGCCAGTCATCTCAGTGCTGTATGTCAGACATTACAGACGTGGAATAGCTGCCATGTCTGCCTAGATAACGATAGCCACTACAGTGTTGAGCATGTCATGGTATAGCACGCTGAAAGTATTTCTATTTATATTGTGGTTGGCATCAGCTGGAAGTGAAAAATGATGAGCTCTTTGCTAACAATCGACAGAATTTGTCAGATATACACACACTTCTCGCAAGCCCACAGCTCCACAACCTCATTCAACTGGAATGTGATTAATTCCTCTTCCTGGGTTTGCTGCTGATTCACGCCTCACTGCAGAGAGGCGAAGAACAGGACAATGCTGGCACTGCCACGCTTGACGCATATTGATCGACAGCTCAATAGCCTCGGGCATCAGCTGTGCATTTGTGGCCACCATGCAGCAGCAGCCACGACCATTCCAGCTTCCAATTAATCCCACACAGATGCAACACACAGTAAGAAGTGTGTCTGCGAAGCATTCATCTACCTCACCTATAAGGCAAATGAAACCCTGGGTAGATAATGTTCAGCTCCTGTGTATTAATATTCATGCCGTTTCTTAGAAAAAACCCACATTTTTTGAAGAAATAATTGGCCCTTGGGGGATGTTAAAGGTCCTAATAATCTTCACAGCCTTGCAAGAGTTATTCTGCCAACTGGATACTCCCCCTCCCCTCTCTGTCAGAACATGATCGTTGGGACAACCATCTTTCCCCGCCACATGACAATCCTACTTACATAGGATTACATAGGATATATGGCACAGAAACAGGCCATTCGGCCCAACCAGTCCATGCCGGTGTTTATGTTCCACTCGAGCCTCCTCCCGTCTTTCCTCATCTAAATCTATCAGCATAACCCTCTATTCCCTTCTCCCTCATATGCTTGTCTAGCCTCCCCTTAAATGCATCTATACTATTCGCTTCAACCACTCCCTGTGGTAGCGAGTTCCACATTCTCACCACTCTCTGGGTAAAGAAGTTTCTTCTGAATTCCCTATTGGATTTCCTGGTGACTATCTTATATTGATGGCCTCTAGTTTTGCTCTTCCCCACAAGTGGAAACATTCTCTGTATCCACTCTATCCAAACCTTTCATAATTTTAAAGACCTCTATTAGGTCACCCCTCAGCCTTCTTTTTTCAAGAGAAAAGAGACCCAGCCTGTTCATCCTTTCCTGATATGTATACCCTCGCATTTCTGGTATCATTCTTGTAAATCTTCTCTGCACCCTCTCCAGTGCCTCTATATTCTTTTTATAATATGGCGACCAGAACTGTACGCAGTACTCTAAGTGTGGTCTAACCAAGGTTCGAAACAGGTTTAGCATAACTTCCCTACTTTTCAATTCTATACCTCTAGAAATAAACCCTAGTGTTTGGTTTGCTTTTCTTATGGCCTTGCTAACCTGTGTCGCAACTTTTAGTGATTTGTGTATTTGTACTCCGAGATCCCGTTGTTCCTCTACCCCACCCAGACTCGCACCCTCCAAGTGATAAGTGACCTCCCTATTCTTCCTACTTACATAGCAGCTTGAGTGAAACAGATGAAACTCATGAAAGGCAAGTTTGAGTGTCGCTATCTGAAGAATTGGGGGTTGTGAATTGCTGTAGCTGTGAGGCTCCATGGAGTGAAAATGGATCTGACTGAAATGAAATAGAAGATTTCCAAAGGGGTTATGTTACGGAGTCACACTCCTGGCAAAAAGTGGATGGAAAATTGTGGGAACCGTGTGCCCAAATTCCTAATCCTGGCGGGTGACGTTTTCATCTACACAAGGACACGCTCACCTCTCAAGTTATACACTGTACATTTTTTGTACATGGTTGGTTTACATGCTATCAATCTCTTACATCAATAAAACCTCGTGGACTTAGCTAGATTTCAAATCGGTCTTTGCCTGCTGTAAACAGTGCGTCATCAGGTGAGAACTGATTGGACTGATACCACCGACTTGTGATAAGTTATATATGGAATGCCGTCACTGGAACAGGAGATGCTTTTGTTATCTCTAATGGTTGAACTATCAAAAATAAGGTTTGCTTTTCAAAGGCCAGCTGGGTGTATGTTATATCAGAATTGGCCCCGCCTGGTTAAAGCAGACACGTGGTGGGGGGCGGGGGACGGGGGTTGTGTAGGGCAGGAGGGGATTTGACCTCCTACCCCAATCCTACTGACTGCAATTTTACATCGCAGGCTCCGAGGACACCCTCTTTTGGTCAGGAAGTCGACCAAAGGCGTGTTAATAAGGCATGGCTGTCAAAATCAGCTGGGCCCTCCCACTGCTGCTCCCAAACAGGCTGGCCACTCGCTAGGCCGCTTTCCCACCCGGAAGTTAAAATCAACCCTAGGATGTTGCTGCCTGTCGATATGGCATGGGAACCATCTCCTGGTTAATGCAGACATTGCCAATCGACATGATATATGAGCCATCTCTTGCAATTGTGTCTTTCTTCTGATTTTAGATTTACCGTTCTATTGCCAGAGGCTGCCTGAATAGGAAGCAAACATAGAACATAGAAAAATAGGAGCAGGAGTCGGCCATTCGGCCCTTCGAGCCTGCTCCGCCATTCAATATGATCATGGCTGATCCTCTATCTCAATACCATATTCCCACTCTCTCCCCATACCACTTGATGCCTTTTGTGTCTAGAAATCTATCTATCTCCTTCTTAAATATATTCAGTGACTTGGCCTCCACAGCCTTCTGTGGTAGAGAATTCCACAGGTTCACCACCCTCTGAGTGAAGAAATTTCTCCTCATCTCAGTCCTAAATGTCCTACCCCATATCCTGAGACTGTGACCCCTCGTTCTAGACCCCCCAGCCAGGGGAAGCAAGCTTTCCCCAGTTCTTTAGTTCTGTTCATGCAGTTCATATGCGGGTCGCTATGGTGAGGCAGAACTCCATGAGCTCGACGGCATGTGTTTGTACAAAAAGAAGCTGAAAGGATCTTTATGTTGGGTTGGGGGAAAAAAAAGTAACGGTGAGTGACATGAATCTTGTCATTCATGTGGAAATGACTTATGAAATAATACTGGGCGGCCTGCTGGTGGCGCTGTCCAGGGAGAGTATAAATACTCGGGCATGGGCCCAGCTTGCGCGGGACATTCTTAACAGGAACTAGTGAAGGACACAACTAGACCTCCATGTTGTAAAACAGTTGATTAAAGCTTTGTTTAACGCTCAGACCAAGTGCCTAGTAGTTTTCTTATGTCAGTGAGAATGAAGCACTTTTTATAATCTGCTGATTTATTCTTACTTCTGCATACTTTTATTTTGCAATAAAGTCAAATTGTTTTATTTAGCCTGCACCACATGATCTGGCATTGAGTTTTCAGTTAGTTCATAGAGATTTGAAGCACACAGAGAGTAGGCTGTATCCTTTCCAGTGTATACACCAATGGTAGAAGGGTTGATTGTTTGCCCTGTGGCAACGCTGTTCCAGATACGTTGCGTACATGGTCAAGTTTCAAGTCATAGAAAGCTCATGTTTGTGTTCAGCATGAGTAAAAAGTATTGGGAAGAAGCCCAAATTGTAAAGTGTCCTTTCTCAGATGTTGAAATAAGTTCCCACATACATCCCACGAGCTCAAGTTTATGCAAATATTTGCTAAGCTAAGAGCTCAACTTTCTAAACATTTAGTGGGTGGTTTCTCTGTTACTGTTGCTTTATTTCCAACATTTTTGGTCGTAGAGGGGGAGTGCAGTTATGTAGAGGTGGCTACTGGACAGCTCCACTTACATCAAATTACATCGAATGTGCAGCACAGAAACAGGCCATTCGGCCCAACTGGTTCATGCTCCACATGAGCCTCCTCCCAGCCCCCTTCAACTAACCCTATCCTTCTATTCCTTTCTCCCTCATGTGCTTATCTAACTTTCCCTTAAGTTCCACATTCTCACCACTCTCTGGGTAAAGAAGTTTCTACTGAATCCCCTATTGGATTTATTAGTGACTATCTTATATTTATGGCCCCTAGTTCTGGTCTCCCCCACCAGTGGAAACATCTTCTTTACGTCTACCCTATCGAACCCCTTCATAATTTTAACAACCTCTATCAGGTCACCCCTCAGTCTTCTCTTTTCTAGAGAAAAGAGTCCCAGCCTGTTCAATCTTTCCTGATAAGAATAACCTCTCAGTTCTGGTATCATCCGTGTGAATCTTTTTTGCACCTTCTCCGGTGCCTCTATATCCTTTTTATAATATGGAGACCAGAACTGTGCACAGTGCTCTTTAAGTGCGGTCTAACCACACTGGGAGAGCGAGACTGGTACAAAACAAAGCTCGCTTCCACTTTAATAACACATCCCAACCCAGCAGCTTTGCCCTGGTTGTGTCTGCCTGTCAGCATTTGTGAACAAAGAATGTAGCGCAGGACTTGAGCTGCCTGCGTTGCCCTGAGGTCATCCCAGGATGCTGCTGGGCAAAGCTGTTCAGCGCACGCACATTCGGTTGATCCCAGTAAGGAAGTATGAGCCATCCAGTCATGCATAAGTACAAGTTTAGACCTATTCCATGGATAATTATAAGCGCTCAACCATGAGTGGATAAGTCATCAATATTTTAAAAACACTTGAGTCAATATGAACCGTGCCTAGATATATCCTAACCTGTGTCCGAGTTAATTAGTTAAAGTGAAATAATTTAACTTGTTTTAAGCAACTTTGGATTAATTAGCCATGTCCAATTTTCCATTTGTGGCTACAATTATAAGTCCAAATGGGTCTGATTAAAAGTTCATTAAAAGCTACTATTCTTAAATCCTATTGTTTTCGAATTAAGAAAAGAAAGACTTGCATTTCTATCGTGCCTTTCATGACTTCCGGATGTCCCAAAACGCTTTACAGCCAATGAAGTAGTTTGAAGTGTAGTCACTGTTGTAATGTAGGAAACAGTGGCTGGAATTTTGTTCGGGGAGGCGGGTTGGGGTCTCAGGTGGGCGGGAAACCCCGCAGGCCCTGCCGACTTTACCAGCAGGGCCTAACTTGAATGCGAGGCCTTGGATTCCCGCCCGCAGCCAGCCAGCTTGAGAGGCTGGTTGGCTACGGGCGGGTAGGCCTCAGTTGCGAGGTGTCGGTCCGGGGGAGGGATCGCGGAGGGGAGGGGTCGAGATCAAGGACGGTGGGGGGGGGGGGTGTCAGGATCGGGAGGGGGGTCGGCAGTCAGGAGGGGGAGAGAGGATGGGGGGGTTGCAGGATCGGCAGGGGATTGGCAGGCGATGGGGGGAGGTCGGGAATCGCGGGGCGGGGGTGTCGGCCAGGGATTAAGGGGAGGGGCGGAGGATCGGTCCCGGCCACCGGAGAATTGTGGCCGGCCTCATCATCATCGTTGGGGGGGGAGGGGGGAGGCGATCAGAGGCCTCGTGGCGGGGGCTGGTCTCCGATCGTGGGGGGTGTGGGTTAGGTCGGGACCCTGGATACAGGAGGTAGGTATAAAGCCTCTTACCTCCTGGATCCAGCAGTCCCCGCCTTGGTTTAACTGCCGAGTTTCACGAATTGTGTGAAATCCGTCCCCAGGCAGTTAAATTCAAAATGGAGGTGAAAACAGGCATTACAATATTTAAATTGAGGTAACGCTCCCTAACAGCGGGTTGGTCGCCCGCCCCCCTTCCCGCCTCCGGGCAAACCGGAAGTGGGCGGGTTGGAGGCGGGATCAGGTCGGGATTTGCATTTTTAACAATTTAACTGCCCCCCACGCTCCAAACCCACTCGCTTTTTGCGGGGGAAATTCCGGCCATTGTGGTTGGTTGGGTATAGCACGTAAGCATATCTGTGTTCAATTACCTCACCTGACTTCTCAAATTAATTTGATTCACATTACCATACCTACTACAGGGCCTGCAGCGGTCATTCCAAGTCATTCTTGGAGAGGCATTAGGCTGAAGTAGGTATTGGATACTGTGCAGCCATGTCACAGTTTTTCATTGGCTCAAAAAGAGCCCAATTAACTGTTTACACTTTGCTGCTATTTTTAATTATTAACTTGGTTTGTATTACATTTTATTTTGCACTAAATACAGAAGCAGGGGCTCTCTGATTCATTGCAACCATGGAGGTTTCAGGGAGTGTTGGAGAAGCGAGGTGTGGTATGTGGTTGAGTTTCTCGATTCAGTGGTGTCAGCTGTGGCTCAGTGGGTAGCACTCTCGCCTCTGAGTTAGAAGGTCGTGGGTTCAAGTCCCTCATAAGCACATAAATCCAGGCTGACACTCCAGTGCAGTGCTGAGGGAGTGCTGCACTGTCAGAGGTGCCGTCTTTTGAATGAGATGTTAAACCGAGGCCCCGTCTGCTCTCTCAGGTGGACGTAAAAGATCCCATGGCACTATTTCGAAGAAGAGCAGGGGAGTTCTCCCCGGTGTCCCGGCCAATATTTATCCCTCAATCAACATCACTAAAACAGATTATCTGGTCATTATCACATTGCTGTTTGTGGGAGCTTGCTGTGCACAAATTGGCTGCCGCGTTCTCCACATTACTACAATGACTCCATTTCAAAAGTACTTCATTGGCTGTAAAGCGCTTTGAGATGTCCGGTGGTCGTGAAAGGCGCTATAGAAATGCAAGTCTATCTTTCAGCAGGTAACTGTGTCTTCCCTTACAGTTTGGACGATAGGCTCCTGCTGAAGAGGTTCATCATATTTCAACTCTGGAGAGGTTAATCATATTTCAACTCTGCCACATCTCTGAATACACATCACTCCGAAACTTATTAGCAATGTTCTTGTCCTGCTGGTGCTGCCAATGGACCTTCAGATAAGTGGGGATACCCGTGAAACTTATCTCGTGCCCAAATCATTGAATCATACAGCACAGAAGGAGGCCATTTGGCCCATCGTGCCTGTGCCGGCTCTTTGAAAGAGCTCTCCAATCAGTCCCACTCCCCCGCTCTCACCTCACAGCCCTGCAAATGTTTCCTTTTCACGTATCTATCCAATTCTCTTTTGAAAGTTATTTACTCCCACCGCCCTTTCAGGCAGCGCATTCCAGATCACAACAACTCGCTGCGTAAAAAAACGTTCTCCTCATCTCCCCCTCTGGTTCCCTACTCTCGCAGCTTACAACCCAGACTGTGCAGCCCTGCCAAGAATCTTGGTCATATTTGGAATATTTCAGTGGTCCTGCTTCTGTTATCAGAGTTGAGTTGAATTCTTCATTATTCATTCAAACCTCAGCCCACTGTGAAGCAGGAGAGGGTTCTCACCCCTTATTACAGACACAATCAGAAGAATTCACATCAACTCAAATTACGGCCCTGAATTTTCTCGGACCTGAATTTTCTCGGACCTGAATTTTCTCGGACCTGAATTTCCTCAGACCTTCTGCTGCGCTGCCATAACTTTGCCAGAAGTGCGGTGGAAACTCCGTTTAGCTGCTTAAACGTTATGGAGGAGCAATGGCTAAGAGTCTGAGAAAATTCAGGGCCCATGTTTTTTTCTTGCTCTATAATTCTTACAAATGTGAAGACAAAGGGGGGGGGGGAGGGCGATTTTTCAAGTAGCGCCCAAAATGGGCAAGAAGTCGGCAGAGCAACTGTTCGCCCACCGCCCCCCCCACCCCACCCCCCACGGTTCGTGTCTGCATGAGGTCCAAACCATTCTGAGGCCCAGGTCTCATTGATCTGCTGCTGGTGAGCCAATCAAGTGCCTCACTGCAGCTCACTGGTTCTGGGAGGGTGGTTTCGATCTTTTCCTGTTTTTAAAACCTTAAAACATGAGGCGAGAAATTCAGTTTTGCCTTTGGCCTTGTTTTTGGTCACACTTCCTAATCTCTCCTCCTTTGTCTCAACGCCCATTTCCCTCATGCCTCTGTGAAGCAGTTTGAGACATTTTTCCATATTCAAGGCTCGATATAAAAGAAGAAAAGAAAGACTTGCATTTCTATAGCGCCTTTCACGACCCCAAAGCACTTTACAGCCAATGAAGTACTTTTTGAAGTGTAGTCACTGTTGTAATGTAGGAAACGCGGCAGCCAATTTGCGCACAGCAAGCTCCCACAAACAGCAATCTGATAATGACCAGATAATCTGCTTCAGTGATGTTGGTTGAGGGATAAATATTGGCCCCGGGACACTGGGGAGAACTCCCCCTGCTCTTCTTTGAATAGTGCCGTGGGATCTTTTACATCCATCTGAGAGGGAAGACAGGGCCTCGGTTTAACGTCTCATCCGAAAGACGACAGTGCAGCACTCCCTCAGTACTGTTACTAGAACTAAGAGTTTACAGCTATTGGGAAAGATTGAACAGATTGTGGCTTTTTTTTTGTTAGAAAAGAGAAGACATAGAGGTGACCTGATAGAGGTCTTTAAAATTATGAATGGGTTGGACAGGGTAGATGTGGAGAGAATGTTTCCACTTGTGGGAGAATCCAAAACTTGCAGCCATAAATACAAGATAGTTATTAATAAATCCAATAGGGAAATAAAGAGCAATTTCTTTACTCAGAGAGTGGTTAGAATGTGGAACTCGCTCCCACAGGAAGTGGTTGAGGCAAATAGCTTAGATGCTTTCACAAGGAAACTGGATGAGTACATGAGGGAAAAGGGAATAGAAAGATATGTTTAAGGGCTGAGTTGCGGTAGATGGAATGGGAGATGTGTGTGGAATATAAACACCAGCACAGACTGGTTGGGCCGAATGGCCTGTTTCTGTGCTGTATATTGTATGTTAGCCTAGATTTTGTGCTCAAGTCTCTGGAGTGGGAACTGAACCTGCAACTTCTAACTCAGAGGTGAGAGTACCACCGACTGAGCCACGGCTAACAACTTAAATGTATGTTATTCTTGTCAAATGAAGTGCGAACACATTTCAAACAAAGTGGGTTAATGCCTCCATTGGAAAAGATACTTTAAGTGCTGATTGTCAGTTTGAAAAGCTGATGGCTGGCATGTACGAAAACAATTTGCATTTATATAGCACCTTTAACATAGGGTTGGGCCGAATGGCCTGTTTCTGTGCCGTATATCTGATGTAAAACATCCCAAAGCACTTCACGGAGCGGGTGGGGAGGAGAAAAGAAATAAAATAGATATAGGAATGGGCAGCAAGCTTGGTTGAAAAGAAAGTTTTTGAGAGAGTTTTTTAAAGATAGAGAGTAAGTGGCGAGGTGGAGTGGTTTAGGAAGGGAGTTCCAGAAAGATAGGGCTGAGGCAGCCGAAGGCTTGGTCACTGAGGGGGGTCGGGTGAGGGTGGGGGGGTGGTGTGTGGTGCGGGAGTGGTCGTGAGGAGAAGGCTTGCTGGCCAATTAAGGGAAAGCCGGTGTCAGATGACGTCAGTTGATGACGCTTCATCTGCCGGTTTTCTTAAAGGCACATGAACCATACATTTTTGACAGATGATTTGACAGTGTTTGACAGCATTGAGGTGCCGTCAAACACTGACAATCACTGTACACAGGTGAGCCCTTGCACTCAGGCTCTCCAATGACTCTCTCCTTAGGCTGAAACAGATGGCAGCTGCAGGTGAGGGTACAGAAGCGATCTGTCACTTCTCCCATTGAGGTGAGGCCACACAAACACTTTAGAGCTTGTCACCTACAGAAATATCTAGACACATTAAAAATGACTTTCCCAACATTTCCTTACCTCTGATACTCACCAGTGTACCATTTCATCCTTCACACCACTTCTGCAGCTGTCATCTATACACAAACATTACAACAGACCCACAGCACGCCTCACTTACCCTGGCGGGGTTCCCCGATGTCTGGAAGCCCACAGCAGAAGTCTAAAAATTGGAAAAAGCCTGTTAACTGCCTGTTAACAGGCAGTTAAGTGGCTATAATCCTCTTCCCGCCGCTAGGAGTCGGGTCCCTGCGCAAATCGGGGACCCGACTCCCGGGAAGATTGGTTGGAGGCGGGTTGGGAGCGGGTTCGGGACCCACTGCCAATCTTTCTGACTTTCCCAGCAGTCCCGCCTCCAAACCTGCCTCCTCAGGGCTGGTAAAATCCAGCCCATTCAGTCTAAAGTTGAGATAGCGTGGATAAGGGTTTCAATGGTAGTCGGGGTGAGGTAAGGGCAGAGGGAGGTAGTTGTAAAGCAAAAAATTGCTATGCAGAAGGTAGCCCACCACCAGCTTCTCGTGGCAACTAGGGACGGGCAATGTATGTGGCCTTGCCAGTGTCACCCACATCCCGAGAAGAAATGGGAAAACGAAGGTAGCTGTGTCCAGGTTTAAATTCCTAATTTCTTCAATCTGCTAATGCCACCTCATTGAATCTCTTGGTTAATGGGAACAAGCACGAGAGCCATTGTCAACACCCCACCCCACCCCCACTACCCCTCCTGATCACACCCCACCCGACCACAGTCCACCCCAAACCATCCCACCCCACCAGACAACACTACGTCCCCACCACAGCCTACCCCATCCCACCTCAACCCCCCCCACCACCCCACCCCAAAGGGGAGAGGTGCATAAGGTGTAAATATATGGCAAAGGCAGCAAATGCTCATTGAAATTTGATTGAAAATCGTGCAGTATCACCTTAAATATGTCAAGATGCTGCACGAACTTCCTGCTCGGCCCGTGTCACTGACCCAGAGCTCATGCTGGAGGAAAGCCAGCATGTGTTCTTGGATTCCGAAATTGGGGTCATCATAAAAATGGCAGGCATGCTAAGAACTGGCTGTTCTCGTCTGCTGACACACAGCAGGCTTATCACCAACAGTAAAAACGTCTGTGTTCTTGAACTGGTTTGAAACACTAGTCGTGCCTTGAGGTAGAGAATCATTTAAAACTGGGTCCTCTGACAAAAATGAAGCATTCTTGTTTAGGATGGATTATTTATTGGATTCTTTCTTGCTGCTCACAGCACGCCTAGGGTTAAAATTGGCTGCTGCTAACAGTTTGAGCAGATATATATATATACATATTACATTCAAATCCTTCCATGGCCTCGCCCCTCTCTATCTCTGTAATCTCCTCCAGCCCCACAACACTCTGAGATCTCTGCACTCCTCCAATTTTGGCCTCTTGCTTATCCCTGATTTTAATCGCTCCACCATTGGTGGTCGTGCCTTCAGCTGCCTGGTCCCTGAGCTCTGGAATTCCCTCCCTAAACCTCTCCGCCTCTCTACTTCTCCCTTCTCCTTTAAAACACTCCTTAAAACCTACCTCTTTGAGCAAGCTTTTATTCACCTGTCCTAATATCTCCTTATGTGGCTCGGTGTCAAGTTTTGTCTGATAATACTCCTGTGAAGCACCCTTGGGACATTTTACTACGTTAAAGGCGCTATATCAATGCTAGTTGTTGTTGTTGTTGTTCCGATATGCCGAGGGCTTCGATTTGCTTGGCTCGATTGCTACCGTTGTCCTTGGATGGGGAATTTCACAGGTCGTTCGATGTGCTTAAAACTGATCAATGGGTCAAGTCAGTCCATTCAATTACAGGCCACCCGTGAGGCTGTTTGCAGTGCTTGTTTGTGTGGCAGCTGTATTTGTGGGGGCAAATATCTTGTGGATGTCTGACTGACTAAGTGTAGTTATGAGAGATAACCTTTTTAATGTCCTTTCTTTTGGGATAACTTCGAAGGAATTTGGGCTGTATCCTGGGTGGTATTGCATGCAGACTGGAGTCAGTCTGGAGCTATCGATGTATAAGACTAGTCAGAGGAATTTGTGCTGATGGATTTCAATGGAAGTAGTAAACATCTGTGTTTCTAGGGTCAGTTCAATGTCACGGCAGAAGAAGCGTCTTTTTTTTGACATTTCGAGGAGATTAGTAAGATTTGTAATTGATGTAAATATACTGTTTGAAGTGAGTATTGTTCATTTACCTATTAAATTTTTAATAAGTTTGTCTGCTAGAGTATACATTCTTTTGTAAACCAAAGATGCGATCACGTGGTGGAATGTGATGTATTCCACTAAGCCAGAGTACAGTAACAAGACTTTGCTGTTCAATCCATGGGTCTCGCCACATTACTTAGATATTGGGCACACTCTGGTTCTTAGGGGACGGGAGGTCCAGTTACAGGAGTGGCGAGTGACCTTGACCCCAAGGAGAATATCGAGCATAAAAACCCAAAATGTAATCGGTTCCCTTTCAGCAAAAGTGGAGCCCTGCATTAACCCAAAATATTGAAAGCACAAAAGTTCCTACTCATAAGTGACATGCTAAGGTACTATCTAATATATCCATGATAGTCGGTGGGGAGCATGGGTTTACTGGGAAATCAACCACTGAGTGATGACATGCCTAGGAACTCAGGAGGACTGCAGGCACTGATGATTCATAGGCCTGACTTATTAGGTGGTTTAGTTCCATAAACCACTGTTCCCAAATCTTGTACTGACTGGCATCAAATTTTATTAATACTTGGGTTAGGGGAAGGGTATCAGAATTCAAGTGCTTTACTGTGGGGAGGTAGACGGCTTAAAACAAAGGCCTTTAAATTACCCTGTGCAAATATTAGTGTATGGGCGCTTAACATGTTTGGATGAAATTCTTTTGTCTACTATTTTAATGGAAGTGTTAATGCATTTGTACGAAATGTCTTGGACAAAGTAACAAACTGAAGAATTTCAAAAGAGCACTTTACATTTTTTGACGCTAATATTTCAATGCCATATTTCTCGAAGTTTCTGCAGAGGTAGAACCAAAGTGCTGTAAAGAAATAGTGACTACAATCAAAATTGTTTCAACTTCTGCCACCTTCAGGTAGTAAGTTGTAAAAAAAATCCTGATCAGTTTGGTTCAAATCCATTATTCCATAGGTAGGTCGAGAGAGCTATTGTCCGCTTTCTATTTTCTATATGATATTTGAGGCCTTCCTTGGCATTGCTCATTATGAATCAGGGATTGGTCTGTTCTAAGAGGAGGGGAAAGAGGGATGCACATCTCATAAGAACATAAGAAATAGGAGCAGGAGTAGACCATTTGGCCCCTCAAGCCTGCTCCACCATTCAATAAGATCGTGGCTGAACTTTTACCTCATCTCCACTTTCCTGCACTATCCCCATATCCCTTGATTTCCTTAATATTCAAAAATCTATCGATCTCTGTCTTGAGTATGCTAAACGACTGAGCATCCACAGCCCTCTGGGGTAGAGAATTCCAAAGATTCACCACCCTCTGAGTGAAGAAATTCCTCCTGATCTCAGTTCTAAATGGCCGACCCCTTATCCTGAGACTATGCCCCCTAGTTCTAGAGTCTCCAGCCAGGGGAAACAACCTCTCAGCATCTACCCTGTCAAGCCCTCTAAGAATTGTATACGTTTCAATGAGATCACCTCTCATTCTTCTAAACTATAGAGAATATAGGCCTAGTCTACTCAATCTCTCCTCATAGGACAACCCTCTCATCTCAGGAATCAATCTAGTGAACCTTTCTTGCATCTCCTTTGAGGCAAGTATATCCTTCCTTAGATAAGGAGACCAAAACTGTGCACAGTACTCCAGGTGTGGTCTCACCAAAGCCCTGTACAATTGTAGCAAGACTTCCTAATTCTTGTACTCCAACCCCCTTGCAATAAAGGCCAACATACCATTTGCCTTCCTAATTGCTTGCTGTACCTGCATGTTAACTTTCTGTGATTTGTGTACCAGGACACCCAGGTCCCTCTCCTCCTGTAAGGATTTGGAAAGACATTAGTAGGAGATTTGCTCAGAGACAATGAAGTAACCATTTTTTTAATTGGTTCTTGAAAAATAGTGTTTTCCTTATCAGCTGCAGGTGGATATTATGGCATAGTCTTTCTGATCATAATGTCAGTGGCAACCCTTCAGAAAACCAAAATATATAAATTGGGTCTCATGTCATCCATGAGATTGAGTCTAATGCATAAATTACTAAAGTCCTGTTGGTTCCTAGATTCATACCTGTGGTAGTACTCATCGCCTTTAGTATATTCCCCACTATTAGCACCTCAGTCCATCTGAGGAATTGAAGTAGTTTGAGATGATTAAAAATGAGGGTTATGTCCAATTAAGTTTAGATTTCAGTTTTGGATTCGATTCCAGAAGGTCGGATCTTCTAAATCCAAGACCGTACGTTTTTGCGACAAGTGAGCAGGAAAATGACCTTCCCCCACACACCAGGCATCAAAGTCCAATTGGTGCTCGTTTTTACTCATAAGCCGAGAACTTCCTTGGGGCCTCTCCCACTCTGCTGCTGTAACTTCGGCGGAAGTCGGACGAAAACCCCTATTCATGCGTAAACGGGGTTTCCTTTGATCGTCCGATGATGTTCTGGCGGCGGAGCGGGACAAGGCCCGAGGAAATTCTTGGCGGTAGTGTTTGATATAATATAATGTAAAAGATTCTGTTCTAAGGGATCGGGAAAAAAATCTGTAATTTGGATTTATGGATTAAGCTACACGAAGAAGCTCGGTCTGAGGAGAGATTGAATAGAATGGGCCGATATGGGGTGGGCTCAGACTGCGGCCATCTGCCATAGCATAGGAACATAGGAACAGGAGGAGGCCATTCAGCCCCTCGAGCCTGTTACATTAGGAACAGGAGGAGGCCATTCAGCCCCTCGAGCCTGTTACATTAGGAACAGGAGGAGGCCATTCAGCCCCTCGAGCCTGTTACATTAGGAACAGGAGGAGGCCATTCAGCCCCCTCGAGCCTGTTACATTAGGAACAGGAGGAGGCCATTCAGCCCTCCTCGAGCCTGTTACATTAGGAACAGGAGGAGGCCATTCAGCCCCCTCGAGCCTGTTACATTAGGAACAGGAGGAGGCCATTCAGCCCCTCGAGCCTGTTACATTAGGAACAGGAGGAGGCCATTCAGCCCCCTCGAGCCTGTTACATTAGGAACAGGAGGAGGCCATTCAGCCCCTCGAGCCTGTTACATTAGGAACAGGAGACGACCATTCAGCCCCCCTCGAGCCTGTTCCGCCATTCAATGAGATCATGGCTGATCTGTGACCTAACTCCATAAACCCGCCTTTGGCCCCTATCCCTTAATACCTTTAGTTAACAAAAAACTATCAATCTCAGATTTAAAATTAACAATTGACCCCCCAGCATCAATTGCTGTTTGCAGAAGAGAGTTCCAAACTTCTACCACCCTTTGTGTGTAGAAGTGTTTCCTAATTTCACTCCTGAAAGGTCTGGCTCTAATTTTTAGACTATGCTCCCTGGTCCTAGAATCCCCAACCAGCGGAAATAGTTTCTCTCTATCTACCCTATCTGTTCCCCTTAATATCCTGAAAACTTCGATCAGGTCACCCCTTAACCTTCTAAAATCTAGTGAATACAACCCTAGTTTGTGTAATCTCTCCTCGTAATTTAACCCTTGCAGTCCGGGTGTCATTCTGGTAAACCTACGCTGCACTCCCTCCAAGACCAATATATCCTTCCTAAGGTGTGGTGCCCAGAACTGCTCACAGTGCTCCAGGTGTGGTCTAACCAGGGCTTTGTGTAGCTGCAGCACAACTTCTAGCCCCTTGTACTCTAGTCCTCTAGATATAAAGGCCAGCATTCCATTAGCATTATTGATTATTTTCTTTTTTATAAATAATTTATGGGATCTGGGCATCGCTGGCAAGGCCAGCATTTATTGCCCATCTCTAGTTGCTCTTGAGAAGGTGCAGGTGAGCCGCCTTCCTGAACCGCTGCAGTCCGTGTAGTGAAGGTTCTCCCACAGTGCTGTTAGGGAGGGAGTTCCAGGATTTTGACCCAGCGACGATGAAGGATCGGCGATATACTTCTAAGTCAGGATGGTGTGTGACTTGGAGGGGAACTTGGAGGTCACCACCCATGCGTCTGCTGCCCTTGTCCTTTTAGGTGGAAGAAGTCGCGGTTTAGGGAGGTGCTGCCGAAGAAGCCTTGTACCTGTTTATGACATTTTAATGATCTATGTACCTGAACCCCCAAGTCTCTTTGGACATCCTCTGTGGGTAAACACCCCATCGAATAAAGGATTAGGTGGGGTGTTTACCCACAGCAAGATCAAATGTCTCCCTTCCTGCGACAGTAGCATAACATGGGCACCTGCCATTTATTGGGAAACTTCTCTAATTTAACGTTTTGGCTTGGCCCTCTCCATCCGCACTGGGGAAGGAGATTGAGTGACAATTGAATCATTCAAAAGAACCTGGCTTAGAAATCACGTTGAGCAATACAGTTAAGGTGGGTCTTCTGACTTTCTTCCTACTTTTCCTGGCAAGCCAGTTTTAACAGTCTCATAATAGTTTTCTTGCTTTCCAGTGTAATATTTGATATCAGTTCCCTTCAGGGATTACAAGTCCAAATTTGCTGTATACCCTCTCGAAGAACAGGCCAAGCAACGTGAGCAGTCTTAACTGAACAAAGACTTGGAACTTGATTTAATTGAGAGAGCATTAATTTCAGTACCTGATGGGAAACATTCCAAAACAAGATCCTACATGTAGAAATCTACACATTTTCTATTCATAAACTCAGGATATGTGTTATCTTCTCTGTTTATGGCCAGGTTATGCTGTTGCCTCATTCTGACGCACAAGAGCTTGGAGCTGAATGGTTCCATCTCCTTCCAAGCAATACATCAGCTGAGACTTGAAAACTACAATTCAACCTCACCACTGACAGCTGTGACCATAATACCAGCCCCCCAGGTGATATCAGGACCTGAGCAATCGGATCTCCTGCTATGGAGATCCACTTGGTATAAAGACTATGGGCGAGAAATTGATGTCCTTCCCGCCACCTGGTAGCGCCAGCGATGCGTGAAAAAATGGCAGCGGCCGCTCTTGCGCCAGCTGGAGGCGGTCCCGGCGGCGGCCGCCATGTTGGTCACCCCTTTTTGCGCTACCGGTAACCGGCAGCGCCCTGAAAAAAATGGCGGCGTGGTGACGCCAGTCGGTGTGCAATGCCAACTGAACGTCACCTACACGAACTTCGACCCTAGTGCTCGAGTCAGTGCTGGGTCCTAAGCACACCAGATTAACTTGGCGTGTATGCAGGCTGACGGACGCTGACAGGGGTGATATCTGCAGCTGTTAAAGGGACACACACATCAATCAGGTAAGTTTGAATGGAAGGGTTTGAGCTGGGTTTTTTTAAATTTTATTGAAGTGGTGGCTTGCTGCAATAGATGTGAAAAGTTTTTTTTAAGTGTTTTGGGAGTGCTGCTGGACGCTTGCAAGGGCTCGGATGCAAAGTGAACGCCTTTGAGAAGGCAGAACATGCTGCGAATACTCAGCAGGTCACGCTACATTCGTGGAGTTCACGTCTCAGGTCGACATGCTGCCTGATCAACTGAGTATTTGCAGCATTTTATGCTGTCATTTCACATTTACAGCGTCCGCTTGCAGAGGGAAGAGGAAGACGCAGAAGAGGAAGATGCAGAAAAGGAGGAAGTCGAAGAGGAGGAAGGCGAAGAGGAACAATCAGATGGAAGGATGCATCCCAGACGGCCCCTTTGTGGCCGACATATCTGGGATGGAATTATCCGCCTGCGGTCCCACTGGCTGGGCAGGCTGCATTTCTTGGGTGTGTGAAATGAGGAAGGCACAAGGGTGGAGTTGTGCTGATGGGCGGGCAGGAAGCCTAGAGGTGCATGCCAGAAGGAGGATAACGTACGAGGATACCAGCATCTTGTATCCTTTCAGCCCTGCCGCTGGCCAAGGGCTCAGCCATGCCTCTGCCAAGAATGGCCAGCACCGTCTCCTCCAAGGGGGTGAGGTGAGGTGAGGCTAGGAATGGGAGATGTGCCTTGTGATTGGTGTAGATTGTTGGTAGGTGAGTGATTGGGGGTGGGGGTCATGCGTTGAGCAGTGTGTGAGGCTAGTGGTGCAGTTGGTAGGAGACGGCTTTTGAAGATGCCTTCACTGACCTTGACCAGTGGTCTGAGGTCATGAAGCTTCTTTGGGCACTGGAGCCAGGTGGGGGGGCGACACTGCTGGCAGTGACAGCCTCGGTGATCTGGTCCCACATCGTTCTTTCTGGAGGGCCTCCTGGCCCCTGTGGGTAGAGGGCCGCTCTTGCAGTGTTGACCCCCTGCACAAAGCTGGAGTGTTGCGTGGGAGACCCTCGGTGCCCCTTCCCTGGCTTGCTGAGCCATTTGTGTTAGTGCTGAGGCAGTTTTCCCATTTGTTGAGGTTAGGAAGGGAATTCAGCTTTAACGGCTGAATGTTGACATTTGGAACTTCTTTTAAATATTGATTATTTGTGAAAAGACAGAAAGGGCTGAAAAATGTATTGAATCAGTGCATTTTATTTTCCCTTGCTTCGGTGTGCATTTAAATTTCAGAGATCCTCGCGGCCCACAATGCAGTGCGAGTTTCACAGCCTCGCACACAGACGCTCGGGGAAGCAGCAACGCCGCACTAGGACTACAAATTGGTCCCGGATCCCTCATGGTCCGCCACCAGGACAGCGTTGCCCCTAAGGTTAGCACTGCGCCACCTACCACCATGCCCCCCCCCCCACACCAATTTACCTCGTTTAGCGCGGCGGCCATTTTGGGCGGCCGTTGACGGCAGTTGGCAAGGAGACCGAATGTTTCCCCCCTATATATCTTCACCGTTCCAAATTCTCCATTACTTGGACTTCAGCCCCCTCTCAATCAGATGCATTGTCACCTCACCCACCGAGACTCAGCAGTGGTTGCATTTTCTCTGCCATTGTGTCACTGGGAAAGCCTTCAGGGTCTCCTCTCACTAATCATATCAGCACTAGAAATTGTGGAGGAAACCATCTGAGCTTATGTTGAAGGGGAAAACTTCAGACAGAACACAATGTGCATCGAATTATACTCCATTTGAAAGAAAGAAAGACTTGCAATTGGAGAGCGCCTTTCACAACCTCAGGGTGTCCCAAAGCACTTTCGAACCAATGAAGCACTTTTGAAGTGTAGTCACTGTTGTAATGTAGGAAACGCAGCCAATTTCTCACCCAGTCAGCTCCCACACACAGCAATGAGATCATGACCAGAGCATCTGTTTTTAGTGATGTTGGTCGAGGGATCAATATTGGCCCCAGGACACCGGGGAAATTACCCTGCTCTTCTTCGAATAGTGCCACTCATCTCATCCGAAAGACGGCACCTCCGACAGTGCAGCACTCCCTCAGTACTGCACTGGAGTGTCAACCTGGATTTTGTGCTCAAGTCTCTAAATTGGCAATCCCACAAAGATGGGCCTAAGCAATAGCTGGTATGGGAAATGAAAATGCCCTGTTGTTGCAGTAGAAGGTAGTTTCCTAAGGCTGGATTGATGCATATTGTGTCAGTATTGAGGATACAGAGCCTTATTCATGAACTTGGCCATGCAGTACTTGACCCGGGAGTGTCTGATACTGGTACTCAAAGTGGGGAAATGTTCTTTTTTAGGCAGAGACATCCCTCAATTTAAAAAAAATATACTTTATATTACTTGGTCTCTGCACTCTTGGACTTAGTGAGTTAATTCGCTGCTCTGTTGGGTATTAAATGAATTTGGCGAGTGTTTCACCTCCTGACTCCCCAAAGCCTTTCCACCATCTACAAGGCACAAGTCAGGAGTGTGATGGAAACTCTCCACTTGCCTGGATGAGTGCAGCTCCAACAACACTCAAGAAGCTCGACACCATCCAGGACAAAGCAGCCCCGCTTGATCGGCACCCCATCCACCACCTTAAACATTCACTCCCTCCACCACCGGCGCACCGTGGCTGCAGTGTGTACCATCTACAAGATGCACTGCAGCAACTCACCAAGGCTTCTTCAGCAGCACCTCCCAAACCCGCAACCTCTACCACCTAGAAGGGCAAGGCCAGCAGGTCATGAGAACACCATCACCTACATAGTTTCAGAATAAGGGGGCGCCCGTTTAAGACGGAGACGAGGAGGAATTTCTTCTCAGAGGGTCGTGAATCTTTGGAATTCTTTACCCCAGAGAGCTGTGGCAGCTGAGTCATTGAATATATTCAAGGTGGAGATAGACAGATATTTGAGCAACAGGGGAGTTAAGGGTTATGGGGAGCGGGCAGGAAAGAGGAGTTGAGGCCAAAATCGGATCAGCCATGATCTCATTGAATGGCGGAGCAGGCTCGAGGGGCCGAATGGCCTACTCCTGCTCCTGTTTCTTATGTTCTTACAAGTACCCCTCCAAGGTACACACCATCTCCATGCTTGGCGCTGGGTCAAAATCCTGGAACTCTCTACCTGACAGCACTGTGGGAGCATCTTCACCACACGGACTGCAGTGGTTCAAGGAGAAGGCCCACCACCACCTTCTCAAGGGCATCTAGTGATGGGCAAAATATGCCGGCCTTGCCAGCGATGCACATATCCCGGGAATGGATCAGAAAAACAGAATTGAGCCACTATTGGAGCGGTCGCTTTTTTAAATGCGAATCATTTTAGAATCTCTCATCCTGCAGGGCACAGGAGCAGATCTCTCTTTCCTCCTTTTCCTTTTCATGCTTTGCTGTGACCTTGGTGATAAAATGGAATTCCCGGTGCCAGCTATACGGACCACATTAATTCCCAGCACAGGTTGATAAGGTCACTTTTTGTTTAATGGTCAATAATCCCTGTTTAAAGTGAGAATAAACTAAAATTGTACATTGGGGTGTGTGTTGTGGAGGGAGGCACCACAGGTGGCTGTGAAAGTACAGGGTAGGAACTCCTGTGAGTGATATTACTGTACAAACACTGGATCAAATTCCTCTCGCCACTATTTTTAAGGAGGCATTAATGGGTTTAAAATGCACAGGTTAATACTTTCATCACAGCAACAGAGAGAGGATACAAATGCGTTAAGCATTCATGTGATAACATCACCGACAGTAATCCCTACCCTTGTGTTCATTACTCTTTGGAATTGGGACTGAAGTAGACAGCTCTCGTTGAAGAGCTAGCACTGGCACAATAAGACGAATGGCCTCCTTTTGCGCTACGATATTATGGCGATCTAGGGGTGAAAGAGAGAATTTCCCCTCATTCATATCCAATGGGAAATCCCATCCTTTAGTCAGGATTACAAACTCCAGCACAAGCCTTTCAGGACTGCGGAATTATCATCATGCCTCTTTTTTTAATATAAAAGAGAGCGGATTTGGTGGCATTTTGGCTGTGTATACAAAATGTTACTACACAATTTGAAGGGGAGCTTTCAAACAGTCATTTTATCCCTCTCCCCATTCCCAATTCATTTAATACCCCAACAGAGCAGCGAATGAACTCACCAACAACAACAACAACTTGTATTTATATAGCGCCTTTAACGTAGTAAAACGTCCCAAGGTGCTTCACAGGAGCGTTATAAGACAAAAAATTTGACACCGAGCCACATAAGGATAAATTAGGGCAGGTGACCAAAAGCTTGGTCAAAGAGGTAGGTTTTAAGGAGCGTCTTAAAGGAGGAAAGAGAGGTAGAGAGGCGGAAAGGTTTAGGGAGGGAATTCCAGAGCTTAGGGCCCAGGCAACAGAAGGCACGGCCACCAATGGTTGAGCGATTATAATCAGGGATGCTCAAGAGGGCAGAATTAGAGGTGCGCAGATATCTCGGAGGGTTGCGGTGCTGGAGGAGATTACAGAGATAGGGAGGGGGCAAGGCCATGGAGGGATTTGAAAACAAGGATGAGAATTTTGAAATCGAGGCGTTGCTTAACCGGGAGCCAATGTAGGTCAGCAAGCACAGGGGAGATGGTTGAATGGGACTTGGTGCGAGTTAGGACACGGGCAGCAGAGTTTTGGATGACCTCAAGTTTACGTAGGGTAGAATGTGGGAGGCCAGCCAGGAGTGCGTTGGAACAGTCAAGTCTTGAGGTAACAAAGGCATGGATGAGGGTTTCAGCAGCAGATGAGCTGAAGCAGGGGCGGAGATAAGCGATGTTACAGAGGTGGAAATAGGCGGTCTTAGTTATGCTGCGGATATGTGGTCCCAGTCCAAGAGTGCAGAGACCAGGTTCTATAAAGTAATATAAAGTATATTGTATTTAAATTGAGGGATGTCTGTGCTTGAAAAAGAAAATTTTCCCACTTTGAGTACCAGTATCAGAGACTCCCGGGTCAAGTACTGCATGGCCAAGTTCATGAATAACACTCTGTCTCCTCAATACTGACAATACGCATCAATCCAGCCTCAGGAAACTACCTTCTACTGCAACAACAGGGCATTTTCATTTCCCATACCAGCTATTGCTTAGGCCCATCTATGTCGGATTGCCAATTTAGAGACTTGAGCACAATCCAGGCTGACACTCCAGTGCAGTACTGAGGGAGTGCTGCACTGTCGGAGGTGCCGTCTTTCGGATGAGACGAGTGGCACTATTCGAAGAAGAGCAGGGTAATTTACCCAGTGTCCTGGTCAATATTGATCCCTCGACCAACATTACTAAAAACAGATGATCTGGTCATGATCTCATTGCGGTTTGTGGGAGCTTGCTGTGCGCAAATTGGCTGCCGTGTTTCCTACATTACAACAGTGACTACACTTAAAAAGTATCTCATTGGCTGTAAAGCGCTTTGGGACGTCCTGAGGTCGTGAAAGGCGCTATATAAATGCAAGTCTTTCTTTTACTTTTTAAATTCTTGCGTCCACAGTGATAATGGAAACTGCCGATATAAACACGTCACGTTGCAATTACACCCTCTCGCCAGTGGTGATGCTGCAGTGTCTCAATTTTGCACCTCCCAGCTCCTCTGCCTCTACTGCAGAGAAACTTCTGTGCTCCAACCAACTCCACTCTGCCTCCCAAATTGTTGTACGTTTTTCTATTTGACTATAAATAATACAAATGAGATCAAAGCAAAGAGAGGGCATGAAAAAAATATTGGCAAGTAAAATCAAGGAAAACCCAAAGATGTTTTATAAATACATTAAGAGCAAGAGGATAACTAAAGTAAGAGTAGGGCTATTTCCAGTTCTGACGAAAGGTCTTCGACCTGAAACGTTAACTCTGTTTCTCTCTCCACGGATGCTGCCTCGCCTGCTGAGTTTTTCCAGCGTTTTCTGTTGTTATTTAAGAGTAGGGCCTATTAGGGACCATAAAGGTAACCTGTGTGTGGAGGCGGAAGACATGGGTATGGTTCTTAATGAATACTTTGCGTCTGTTTTCACAAAAGAGAGGGACGATGCAGACATTGCAATCAGGGAGGAGAAGTGTGAAATATTAGATGAAATAAACATAGTGAAAGAGGAAGTATTAAGGGGTTTAGCATCTTTGAAAGTAGATAAATCCCCAGACCTGGATGAAATGTATCCCAGACTGTTCAGAGAAGTAAGAGAGGAAATAGCAGAGGCTCTGACCATCATTTTTCAATCCTCTCTGGCTACAGGTGTGGTGCCAGAGGACTGGAGGACTGCTAACATGGTACCGTTGTTTAAAAAGAGAGAAAGGGATAGACTGAGTAATTACAGGCCAGTCAGCCTAACCTCAGTGGTGGGAAAATTATTGGAAAAAATTCTGAGGGACAGGATAAATCAGGGACAGTCAGCATGGATTTATTAAGGGAAGGTCGTGTCTGACTAACTAGATTGAATTTTTTGAGGAGGTAACAAGGAGGGTCGATGAGGGTAGTACATTTGATGTAGTCTATATGGATTTTAGCAAGGCTTTTGATAAGGTCCCGCATGGCAGACTGGTCACGAAAGTAAAAGTCCATGGGATCCAAGGCAAAGTGGCAAGTTGGATCCAAAATTGGCTCAGAGGCAGGAAACAAAGGGTAATGGTCGAAGTGGCAAATGGAATTCAATCTGGAGAAGTGTGAGGTAATGCATTTGGGGAAGGCTAACAAAGCAAGGGAATACACATTAAATGGTAGGACTGCACTGAGAAGTGCAGAAGATCAGAGGGACCTTGGAGTGCATGTCCACAGATCCCTGAAGGTAGCAGGCCAGGTAGATAAGGTGGTTAAGAAGGCATACAGAATGCTTGCCTTTATTAGCCGAGGCATAGAATACAAGAGCAGGGGGGTTATGCTTGAACTGTATAAAACACTAGTTAGGCCACAGCTAGAGTACTGCGTGCAGTTCTGGTCACCACATTACAGGAAAGATGTGATTGCACCAGAGAGGGCGCAGAGGAGATTTACGAGGATGTTGCCTGGACTGGGGAATTTTAGCTATGAGGAAAGATTGGATAGGCTGGGGTTGTTTTCTTTGGAACAGAGGAGGCTGAGGGGAGACCTAATTGAGGTGTATAAATTTATGAGGGGCCTAGATAGAGTGGACAGGAAGGACCTATTTCCCTTAGCAGAAGGGTCAATAACCAGGGGGCACAGATTTAAAGCAATTGCTCGGAGGTTTAGAGGGGAGTTGAGGAGAAATGTTTTCACCCAGAGGGTGGTGGGGGTCTGGAACTCACTGCCTGAAAGGGTGGTAGAGGCAGAAACCCTCATCACATTTAAAAAGTACTTGGATATGCACTTGAAGTGCTGTAACTTACAGGGCTACGGACCAGGACCAAGAGCTGGAAAGTGGGATTAAGATGCATAGCACTTTGTCGGCCAGCACGGACAAGATAGGCCAAATGGCCTCCTTCTGTGCTGTAAATTTCAATGATTCTATGATTATGTAAAAATAAGAACCGAATGTGGGATTTTAAAATAGGGACTGCATTGTGGCTGCGTGGCCTGGTTCCATTATGCTCAGCCCTTGAACCCTGCTTCAGCTGAAGACTACACTCGGCCTTTACTCTCTGTGTCCAACACCACGGGAGATCGACCGGTAAAGAAAAGAAATAGCGTTCCATAAAAATTGTACCTCATGGGTGATATCATTGAGCAGTAGGGATGGGCAATAAGTGCTGGCCTTGCCAGCGACGCCCACATCCCATAAAACGAAAAAAAAAGTATGTCCTGTGGTAAAAGATGGCGTATTACATGGGTTGTAACCGTGTTCCAGAACATGTTACCATTAGGATCATTAAGCAACTGCCTCAGCACAGAAAGGGATCAATCTGTATTCTGCTATAGCGATTTCTCACAAAGCACAGTTGATCTTGGCGAAGCCAAACCACTGCATCTTCCTCCTCACCCATCCTCTACTGATTGCTGGCACGTGCCCCATCTGATGCTGTGTGCCATCACTCACCACTTCCTCTCCCTGTCAACAGGCTCCTTGCTGCACTACACTCCACTCGAATTGATCTTCAAAAATCACCCAAAAAGAAAATCAGCTCCTCCTGTGCAGCGATTGATAGTTCAAACACGAGGAGAATTGTATCAGCATGGACATTTTTTTTTGTACGAATCTTATTGTTTCAGCACCAAACCTGTGTCGCAGCAACTTTGTTTCCCTTATGGCCTCCAATCTTTCTCTTTGTGCAGGTGCTCAAATATAAGATCATAAGAACATAAGAAATAGGAGCAGGAATAGGCCACTTGGCCCCTCGAGCCTGCTCCGCCATTCAATAAGATCATGGCTGATCTTGGGCTCAAAGCCACTTCCCTACCCGCTCCCCATAACCCTTCACTCCCTTATCTTGCAAAAATCTGTCTATCTCCACCTTAAATGTATTTAATGACCCAGCCTCCACGGCTCTCTGGGGCAGAGAATTCCACAGATTTACGACCCTCTGAGAGAAGAAATTCCTCCTCATCTCAGTTCTAAAAGGGCGACCCTTTATTCTGAAACTATGCCCCCGAGTTCTAGATTTCCCCACGAGGGGAAACATCCTCTCTGCATCTACCTTGTCGAGCCCCCTCGGTATCTTATATGTTTCAATAAGATCACCTCTTATTCTTCTAAATTCCAATGAGTATAGGCCCAACCTGCTCAACCTTTCTTCATAAGTCAACCCCCTCATCTCTGGAATTAACCTAGTGAATCATCTCTGAACTGCCTCCAATGCAAGTATATCCTTCCTTAAATAAGGAGACCAAAACTGTACGCAGTACTCAAGGTGTGGTCTCACCAATACCCTGTAGAGTTGTAGCAGGACTTCCCTGCTTTTATACTCCAACCCCCTTGCAATAAAGGCCAACATTCCATTTGCCTTTTTGATTACTTGCTGTACCTACATGCTAACTTTTTGTGTTTCATGCACAAGGACCCCCAGGTCCATCTGAACTTAGCATTTTGTAATCCCAACAAACATTCAAAGAATCTTGTCCTGCTCTATTCTCCAGGTCCCATGGCCTTTCCTTCACTTCTGAGACACAACTTGATCATAACTCAGTTGCACTTGGACCTTTAGCAATTCATACGTCACAAAGATAAACAGTAAAGCGCTCCGCCCCAGTCACACTGTGATACCCTATATGTATCGTATCAAATGCTGCCTGGCTCACCCTGAACTAAAATCCGCAGGCCTATTGTAAATAATACTGAAGCAATGGAGAATCAGGCCCTGGCTCTGTTGCCTCCACCAGTGTACTTCCTCACTCCGATATAGTTTGCTGCAGCAGCCAGATTGTTTTAATTACCTCGGGGCTTTCTGGTATTTGGCCTCTTCTGCTCCTGAGGATGTACTGAGTGACACTCACTGGCCAGCTGCATCAGTCCACATTCAGCACAGTGCACAGAGTCGCAGTATAATTACTGTATCTGGGCTCATAGTGAGAGGGAAGAGGCAGGAAAACCTTCAGTACGCTGAAGCAACTGTATGTTCAACCTTTATTCACTACAGTGGGTGTGCTAATGATGTAGCTGAATGCGCCAATATTACTTCAAGGTGAGTCGGGCTGATAGGACAAGAGGGCATCAATTTAGAACAGTTACGAGAAAAATCTCTTTGCTCAAAAGGGTGCTAAACATTTGGAGCAATCTGACAGGTAAAGTAGTGGAGTTCAAAACGCAGTTGGATGCTTGACTGGGTGAGCTAGAGTACTGGAGGGACAAGCTTCGATGGGCTGAATGGCCTTTGCTTGTCTTTTTGTCCCCCGTACTTGCACTATCTGGAACGCGCTGCCTGAAAGGGTGGCGGAAGCAGATTCAATAGTAACTTTCAAAAGGGAACTGGATAGATACTTGAAAAGAACAAGCGAGGGAGTGGGACCAATTGGACGGCTCTTTCAAAGAGCCGGCACAGGCACGATGGGCCGAATGGCTGTATGGTTCTAAGATCGCTCTGTACCCAGCCTCTTTCCAGCATAGAGTACATTCAGGACTGGAATGATGGCAAGATCTTAATCTGTGAAGAGGCAATTGAATCTTTGAACTTGCGTTTATGCTGTCTCTGATTTTTGTATATATACCTAATAATTTCACTTAAAATATCTAGCAATTTGTGGAAAAAGATGCTTGCGTCATCTACGGAGCGGGTAACAATAATTTGTCCACCCGCAGTGAGTGTGCAACCTCCGGCAGCATGAACATAACCCCCCATTCTCCTGACGGTGGCCACACAGAGGAGATCTGTTGCTCAAGTACGGGTGCAATCGGAGAATAAGGGGAGGGGAACAGGGTGAGGAAATTTACCTCTTGCTCCAGAAGTGTTTGACTTTTGCTGAAACACTGGTCATAAATAGGAAGCGAGCTCGAACTCCCGTTCTTCCCATCCAAGCATTCCTCGCTCATCTCTCTATCAGTGCTGTAGTACCATTGGTGAAATATTTACACGTGCAAAGATGGGGCTCCCAGCCAGCAGTGGGGAATATCTGGAGTGCTGTATTTCCCTTTGCCTATTTCCTAAAAATTCCTATGCTCTTGTGCAATAGAACCAACTGGTTCTGGATTCTGTTGCATTCAACTTTTTAGGAACTCTTGGGAAATATAAAGATGTTGTTTTAAAATGTGAAGCTTTGAATAAATTAAACTGTGAAGAAACAGCTCTGTGCTATGGCCCTTGAAAGACCAAAGTGGGGACAGCTGTTGGATTATAACAACAACTACTTGCATTTATATAGCACCTTTAACTTGGTAAAATGTCTTAAGGTGCTTCACAGGAGCGTTATCAAACAACATTTGACAACATTCTACAATACACCCCCAACTTTTCTATTTCATTTTCCAATATTTATCGTTTTTCTCCTTTTCCAATATGGATTGCGCCAGCTTGTTGCAGATCTGATCGGGAATAAAACTGGCTGTTGTGTTGCTCAATCCACACCAAATGAGTTCTCAGTTTAGTGGTTCCATTCAAGGATTGCCTCGGTCAAATGCAGTGTGGAAGCCAATCGTGCCTCGATCTGGAGCTGTTCATTGGGCTCAGTGTTCAAATGAAGCGGGGAAGATTTCATTGGGCTGTCCACTTTATACCACTCCCCCTACAACACAGTGTTGTTTGAGCACTTGACAGCCTAGAAATCCATTGACGCTGCACCCGTTTTACGTGCAGGCCTTGGACACCTCTTTTGATGCCTATACCAATATGGTGGGCAGCAGTGCGTACGTGCATTCTGAGCTGAGCTGGAAGTGCGCCACCCGCCATATTGGTAAAGGCATCAAAAGAGGCGTCCAGGGCCCTTGCCTGAAACAGGCGATCGCCAGTTTGCATCTGCAAATAAGGGGCCTAATACCTGTTTGATGCCCCCTTTATCAAATGGATTTGCCCTGTTTTCAGGAAAACCAGCTCTGCATGCGGCCAAACCAGCAGTCCTTAAAGGGACCGCTCCAGGCCGCCACCAGAAAGGTAAGTTTGTTAAAGAAAATACTTACCTGAATGTGGAGCTGGGAGGTGCAGGAGTGGTCCTCCTGGCTCCATATTAAAACTACAGGCTGCTGTCAGCCACCACTCACCCTCCCTCTCGATCGCTTACCCCCCTATTCTAAGACCTACAAGAGGGTCACTGCCGACGATACAGCGGCCCCGAGATTCATATGGGCCAGTCTTAAGCAAATGAGGCCCATGGCCCAATAAAGTGACCTCTTCTTCATTTGTTCCAAGTGTTAGTCTTCGACTAGCTGATCTCGAAATACTGACCTGCGGGTGCCATAAGCCCTTTAAAAGGTCAACATGGAGGTGAGTGTTTTGGTGCTCAAGGCAATAGAAACCAGGGAGAGGGACAACAAACATGAAAAAAGTGAAAGGCTTTTGAGGGACAAGTCGATGAAGACAAAACAAGACGTGCACAAGGTAAGTTTGGAAAGTATTAAGACTGTTGTGGCTCTCAGGGAAACAGTAAGGCCATCCTTGCTTTGTGATAGATACACTCCATGCTGTGTGAAAGATTCAATGAGCTGTATGATTGATAATATAAGTGTTCTGAGCAATTGTAAGCTTGAAGCACCTGTTTGTGGAAGGTGGTGTAATGAGCAGCAAGACAATTTATTTGAGTTGTTCTAAACTGAAGTGCGTCCCATGTTCTTTATTCGTCACACAGATAGTTTTTCAAGGCTGTAACCCCTCCTGTGGTTCAGGGGAGGACTATGGAAACTGCTTGAGTTTTGCTTTCATAGTTCTTGGAATCATCTGAACCTTTCATAAGAACATAAGAAATAGGAGCAGGAGTCGGCTATTTAGCCCCTCGAGCCTGCTCCGCCATTCAATAAGATCATGGCTGATCTTCTACCTCATCTCCACTTTCCTACCCTATCCCTTGATTTGCTTAATATCCAAAAATCTATCGATCTCTGTCTTGAATGTACTCAACGACTGAGCCTCCACAGCCCTCTGGGGCAGAGAATTCCAAAGATTCACCACCCTCTGAGTGAAGAAATTCCTCCTCATCTCAGTCCTAAATGGCCGACCCCTTATCCTGAGACTGTGACCCCTGGTTCTAGACTCCCCAGCCAGGAGAAACATCCTCCCTGCATCTACCCTGTCAAGCCCTGTAAGAATTTTGTATGTTTCTTCCTTGTAACAGATTGCTATTATCTATTTTACTGTATGTTATGGGTGGGACTACTTTTCCAATCCACAATCCCAGTATTGCTGAATCCCTGCTGCCTTGCTGCTTCTAGAAGGACAACAGTAACAACCAAAATGACCCTAAGGAAGTTAGTTAGCTGGACATGTTAAAAGAAGATAGCGCCATTGCAATGGAACAGGCAATGCTGTACTGTACTCATATTCAGTCATTTCAGTGCTAATTAGATTTCATGGGAGCCTAGCACATTCACAGCAAGAGTGATTGTTTTACAATCCTGAGGTTGCAAGCACCAGTCCCAGACCTTCTTAATAATCTAATCCGCCAGCATCAGTTCTGATGGTTTTTGTCAGTTCTTGGCTGGTTTATTTGGCGGAATGCCTCATGATATAATAGCAGGGGTCTGGAAACCTGTCATGTCCATCTTGCCACATGACAAGCCTATCTCCTGTTCGTTGATCAAGAACCTTTGTCACTCTTGTATGAGACTTGTATTTCTATAGCGCCTTTCACGACCACCGGACGTCCCAAAGCGCTTCACAGCCAATGAAGTACTTTTTGAAGTGTAGTCACTGTTGTAATGTAGGAAACGCGGGAGCCAATTTGCACACAGCAAGATCCCACAAACAGCAATGTGATAATGACCAGATAATCTGTTTAGTGATGTTGGTTGAGGGATAAATATTGGCCAGGACACCAGGGAGAACTCCCCTGCTCTTCTTCGAAATAGTGCCGTGGGATTTTTACATCCACCTGAGAGAGCAGACGGGGCCTCGGTTTAATCTCTCATCCGAAAGACGGCACCTCCGACAGTGCAGCACTCCCTCAGTACGGCACTGGAGTGTCAGCCTAGATTTTGTGCTCAGGTCCCTGGAGTGGGACTGTGAACCCACAACCTTCTGACTCAGAGGCGAGGGTGCTACCCACTGAGCCACAGCTGACACCTTCTACAGGCACTTCTGCAGTCTTCCACACGTCAGTCTTGATAAAGGGGTCAAACCTGAAAGGTTAACCTATCTTCAGCTGCTGACTGACCTGCTCGGCCTAGCCAGCAGTTTCTGTTCGTATTCACAATCAGCTGCACTGTCTGTAATTTGGTGCCAATGGTGTTTAGCGCTGATGCCATTCATTCTTGTGTCTGTGGTTGCATTTTGTGACTGGAAATGTCGCAGAGGATGGAAGCCTTCACCTGCTGCATTTGCATGGTCAGAAAATATCTCTGTATATTCCATTCTTCAAACACACTCCAACCTGTGTTGTTCTATATGATGAATACAGCTGGCTTCACTCCAATTCCATCAAGTTGTGTTGTCTATTTTTGTTGGTGGTATTAGGCAGTGACAGATGGTAGCGTTCCATAATCAAACCACGGGATTTGAACTGAAGTCCTATCGGGTTTAATTTCACAGTAGACAGAGGATGTATTGTTCGATGTTAACATTAGCAATCAAACATCCCTGCCTTTCTTGCTTACTCTCCTTGTTGCAGAGTGTGGTACAGAGATGAGCGAAAGAGAAAGTGGAAGAGCTGGCAAATAGGGGCTTCAGACGAGTACCTATAGACGGGAAGGTCAGCAGACTTCAGTCATGCTGCCTGCTCCTGTGTCACATAGAAACATAGAAAAATAGGAGCAGGAGTCGGCCATTTGGCCCTTCGAGTCTGTTCCGCCATTCCATATGATCATAGCTGATCCTCTATCTCAATACCATATTCCCGCTCTCTCCCCATACCCCTTGATGCCTTTTGTGTCTAGAAATCTATCTATCTCCTTCTTAAATATATTCAGCGACTCGGCCTCCACAGCCTTCTGTGGTAGAGAATTCCACAGGTTCACCACCCTCTGAGTGAAGATATTTCTCCTCATCTCAGTCCTAAATGTCCTACCCCGTATCCTGAGACTGTGACCCCTCGTTCCAGACCCCCCAGCCAGGGGAAACATCCTCCCTGCATCCAGTCTGTCTAGCCCTGTCAGAATTTTACACGTTTCAATGAGATCCCCTCTCATTCTTCTAAACTCTAGTGAATACAGGCCTAGTCGACCCAATCTCTCCTCATACGACAGTCCTGCCATCCCAGGAATCAGTCCGGTGAACCTTCACTGCACTCCGTCTATGGCAAGTATATCCTTTCTTAGGTAAGGAGACCAAAACTGCACACAGTACTCCAGGTGTGGTCTCACCAAGGCCCTGTATAACTGTAGTAAGACATCCTTGCTAACTGTCTGCCAGGTACAATGAAAAGAAGAAAGAACTTGCATTTCTATAGGGTCTTTCACGACCTCAGGATGTCCCAAAGCCCTTTACAGCCAATGAAATACTTTTGAAGGGTAGTCATTGTGGAAATGTAGGAAACGCAGCAGCCAATTTGCACACAGCAAGCTCCCACAAACAGCAAATGAAATAAATGGCCAGAAAATCTTTTTTTGTTCCAGTGATGTTGGTTGAGGGATAAATATTGGGCCAGGACACCGGGGAGAACTCCCCTGCTCTTCCTCCAATAGTGCCATGGGATCTTTGACGTCCACCTGAGAGAGCAGACGGGGCCTCGGTTTCCAATTTCAGTCGGCCCCCGATAACCTCATCGGAGTCTGATCTGCATATTTAAAGCAGGACCCCTCTGCCTTCTGACTGGTGTCCTATTAGCCTGCTAAAATGAGCAGGTTACTATTGGGAGCCGCGGGACAGGGGTGGAATCGGAAGGGGTAAGTCTCACAGGGCATTTTAACTGCCCGCCCATCAGATTGCTGTCAGGCTTGTGGGGTGGAGGAGGGAGGGTGGTTAAAATTCCCCACATGAGAAAGATGGTCACTTTGGAGGAGATCATTGAGGATGGTCGGCACCCCTGAAAGAGTACCACAGCACAAGACAGTGCCGTCTTTCGGATGAGACGTTAAACCGAGGCCCCGTCTTATCTCTCAGGTGGATGTAAAAGATCCCATGGCACTATTTCGAAGAAGAGCAGGGGAGTTCTCCCCGGTGTCCTGGCCAATATTTATCCGTCAACCAACATCACTAAAAAAACAGATTATCTGGTCATTTATCACATTGCTGTTTGTGGGAGCTTGCTGTGCTCAAATTGGCTGCCGCGTTTCCTACATTACAACAGTGACTACACTTCAAAAAGCACTTCATTTATTTCTGCAGTGGAGGACAAGAGAAAATCACGTGGAAGAAAAATCAGGTGCTCATTAAAGAAAAAAATATTGATAACAAATAATTTCCTCTTGTGCGCAAAGCCAAATTATCAAGCACGGATTTTTTTTTTATTTTTGCAAAGGGAAAAGATAGACTTGCATTTCTATAGCGCCTTTCACGACCACCGGACGTCGCAAAACGCTTTACAGCCAATGCAGTACTTTTGGAGTGCAGTCACTGTTGTAATGTAGGGAACGCAGCAGCCAATTTACGCACAGCAAGCTCCCACAAACAGCAATGTGATAATGACCAGATAATCTGTTTTAGTGATGTTGGTTGAGGGATAAATATTGGTCGGGACACCGGGGATAACTCCCCTACTCTTCTTCGAATAGTGCCAAGGGATCTTTTACGTCCACCTGAGAGAGCAGACGGGGCCTCGGCTTAACGTCTCATTCGAAAGGCAGCACCTCCGACAGTGCAGCACTCCCTCAGTACTGCACTGGAGTGTCAGCCTAGATTTTTGTGCTCAAGTTTCTGGAGTGGGACTTGAACCCACAACCTTCTGACTCAGAGGCGAGAGTGCTGCCCACTGAGCCACAGCTGACACTAAAGGGGGTATGTAGGTTCAGTCGAACCATCATTTTGCAATGGCAGTGTTATTACACTTATGCAAATTCAGGAATATCTGAGCAATCAGTGACACCAGAATTAGTATGTCCAAAAAATAAAAATGGATAATACAGATTCAAGGTAGGTTTTCAAAATAAAGTCCCGAAGAACTCAGGTGGCTGGAAAAGTAACATCCCAGGGGATCCAGAACACCAATGCACCTCTGCATTTGTGACGTACCAGAATCTTATTTCTGTAGCTAAGGGGTAATAAAGAATATTTTCTGCAATTCTAGCACAGTTTTACTTTGGGTAACTGACGCTGTCTTGAAAATTAGGCCATGATTCCACAGGAGTGTGTCAGTATTTACAGGGGGTCCCCGGGAGTGTGTCAGTATTTACAGGGGGTCCCGGGAGTGTGTCAGTATTTACAGGGTGTCCTCGGGAGTGTGTCGGTATTTACAGGGGGTCCCCGGGAGTGTGTCAGTATTTACAGGGGGTCCCCGGGAGTGTGTCAGTATTTACAGGGGGTCCCCGGGAGTGTGTCAGTATGTACAGGGGGTCCCTGGGAGTGTGTCAGTATTTACAGGGGGTCCCCGGGAGTGTGTCAGTATTTACAGGGGGTCCCCGGGAGTGTGTCAGTATTTACAGGGGGTCCCTGGGAGTGTGTCAGTATTTACAGGGGGTCCCCAGGAGTGTGTCAGTATTTACAGGGGGTCCCTGGGAGTGTGTCAGTATTTACAGGGGGTCTCCGGGAGTGTGTCAGTATTTGCAGGGGGTCTCCGGGAGTGTGTCAGTATTTGCAGGGGGTCCCCGGGAGTGTGTCAGTATTTACACGGGGGTTCCCGGGAGTGTGTCAGTATTTACAGTGGGTCTCCGGGAGTGTGTCAGTATTTACAGGGTGTCCCCGGGAGTGTGTCAGTATTTACAGGGGGTCCACAGGAGTGTGTCAATATTTACAGGGGGTCCCCGGGAGTGTGTCAGTATTTACAGGGGGTCCCCGGGAGAGTGTCAGTATTTACAGGGTGTCTCCGGGAGTGTGTCAATATTTACAGGGGGTCCCCGGGAGTGTGTCAGTATTTACAAGGGGTCCCAGGGAGTGTGTCAGTATTTACAGAGGGTCCCCGGGAGTGTGTCAGTATTTACAGGGGATCCCCGGGGGTGTGTCATTATTTACAGGGGGTCCCTGGGAGTGTGTCAGTATTTACAGGGGGTCCCGGGAGTGTGTCAGTATTTACAGGGGTTCCCCGGGAGTGTGTCCGTATTTACAGGGGGTCCCGGGAGTGTGTCAGTATTTACAGTGGGTCCCCAGGAATGTGTCACTATTTACAGGGGGTCCCCGGGGGTGTGTCAGTATTTACAGTGGGTCCCCGGGAGTGTGTCAGTATTTACAGGGGGTCCCCGGGAGTGTGTCAGTATTTACAGGGTGTCCCCGGGAGTGTGTCATTATTTACAGGGAGTCCCCGGGAGTGTGTCAGTATTTACAGGGGGTCTCCGGGAGTATGTCAGTATTTACAGGTGGTCCCCGGGAGTGTGTCAGTATTTACAGGGAGTCCCCGGGAGTGTGTCAGTATTTACAGGGGGTCCCCGGGAGTGTGTCAGTATTTACAGGGGGTCCCTGGGAGTGTGTCAGTACTTACAGGGGGGTCGTCTCTGGGAGTGTGTCAGTATTTACAGGGGGTCCCTGGGAGTGTGTAGTATTTTCAGGTGGTCCCCAAGAGTGTGTTATTATTTACAGGGGGTCCCCGGGAGGGTGTCAGTATTTACAGGGGGTCCCCGGGAATGTGTCAGTATTTACAGGGGGTCCCCGGAAGTGTGTCAGTATTTACAGGGAGTCCCCGGGAGTGTGTCAGTGTTGACTTGGAGTCTCCGGGAGTGTGTCAGTATTTACAGGGGGTCCTCGGGAGTGTGTCAGTATTTACAGGGAGTCCCCGGGAGTGTGTCAGTGTTTACTGGGAGTCTCCGGGAGTGTGTCAGTATTTACACGGGGTCCTTGAGAATGTGTCAGTATTTACAGGGTGTCCCCGGGAGTGCGTCAGTATTTACAGGGGGGTCCCCGGGAGTGTGTCAGTATTTACTGGGGGCCCCCGGGAGTGTGTCAGTAGTTATAGAGGGTCCCCGGGAGTGTGTCAGTATTCACAGGGGGTCCCCGGGAGTGTGTCAGTATTTACAGGGGATCCCCGGGAGTGTGTCAGTATTTACAGGGGGTCCCCGGGAGTGTGTCAGTATTTACAGGGAGTCCCCGGGAGTGTGTCAGTATTTACAGGGTGTCCTCGGGAGTGTGTCAGTATTTACAGGGGGGTCTCTGGGAGTGTGTCAGTATTTACAGGGGGTCCCCGGGAGTGTGTCAGTATTTACAGGGTGTCCTCGGGAGTGTGTCAGTATTTACAGGGGGGTCTCTGGGAGTGTGTCAGTATTTACAGGGTGTCCTCGGGAGTGTGTCAGTATTTACAGGGGGGTCTCTGGGAGTGTGTCAGTATTTACAGGGGGTCTCTGGGAGTGTGTCAGTATTTACAGGGAGTCCCAGGGAGTGTGTCAGTATTTACAGAGGGTCCCTGTGTGTCCGTATTTACAGGGTATCCCCGGGAGTGTGTAGTATTTTCAGGTGGTCCCCAAGAGTGTGTTATTATTTACAGGGAGTCCCCGGGAGTGTGTCAGTATTTACAGGGGGTCCCCAGGAGTGTGTCATTATTTACAGGGGGTCCCCGGGAGTGTGTCAGTATTTACAGGGGGTCCCCGGGAGTGTGTCAGTATTTACAGGGGGTCCCCGGAGTGTGTCATTATTTACACGGGGTCCCCGGGAGTGTGTCAGTATTTACAGGGGGTCCCCGGGAGTGTGTCATTATTTACAGGGGGTCCCGGGAGTGTGTCAGTATTTACAGGGGGTCCCGGGAGTGTGTCAGTATTTACAGGGGGTCCCGGGAGTGTGTCATTATTTACAGCGGGTCCCCGGGAGTGTGTCAGTATTTACAGGGGGGTCCCGGGAGTGTGTCAGTATTTACAGCGGGTCCCCGGGAGTGTGTCAGTATTTACAGGAGGTGCCCGGGAGTGTGTCGGTCTTTACAGGGGGTCCTTGGGAGTGTGTTGTTATTTACAGTGGGTCCCCGGGAGTGTGTCACTATTTACAGGGGGTCCCCGGAAGTGTGTCGGTATTTACAGGGATGTCCCCACACGGAAATGTTGTTGACAAACTTTGTTTTCGAGGTCACAGGTTTTAGTTTCTGATCATTCAAATAATAACAGATGCACTCAGCATGACTTCAAGCCAACCATTAAAACCTTCTGGAGGTCATGGTAAACCTTTTGGTTCAATGCCAGAGCTCCCAAACAGAGCTCTTTTATTCTCCAAGTTAAAACACAACTTATTTTCCCCTGAATTGCATAATTGTACAGCTATCCTATTATTGATTAAGTATAGTATTAAATTGTTCGAGAAATCATAAGAACTGAAAAGCATGAGGCCTGTTCACACGTTGCACCCAGGGCTCCATTGAACCCAACTGGTTGAGAGACTTGTAATATTTTACAACTTCATTCCCATGGAAATCAATTCAAAATAAACTATTTTTACAAGAATGCGACACTAATGCAAAACATGCACAGTAATAGAACACGTCCAAACATTATAAAATTACACAGTGAAAGCCGAACCGCATTTGACTCCAACAAGCGTTGGGACAGGATGGGATTGAAGACTGACGGCCCCGCAGTCAAGACGCCTGGCAGCACGCACGGACCTTGAAATTACCCTGCGCAATATCAGCCTGCAAGCGCTGCATGTCAAATCCCCTTTGCACTCATTCCAGGAATGCCGAGTCCCGGTTGGATATATTCCTGGAAATTTCATCACTCGTGGCACAGCGCCTCCCCACGCCAACTGCACAGCGAACAGACGCTTCATGACGCAATTAGATGATTCTTGACTGTCAAAGAGCTTTTATTCCCCCAACTCCTATGTTTTTGTAACTAATACACAACAGTGTTCAAAGAAAATGAAAAAACCCCAAACTCCACTTTTTTTTAAGGGCCTATGATTTTTCACCCTGGTGTTGCTGTCAGCAGGGTCCAGGAGATTCATCTTCAATTCCTGGAGAATGCTGGGACAATCCTGGAGAGTGCTGGGACAATCCTGGAGAGTGCAGGATAATCCTGGAGAGTGCTGGGACAATCCTGGAGAATGCTGGGACAATCCTGGAGAGTGCTGGGACAATCCTGGAGAATGCTGGGACAATCCTGGAGAATGCTGGGACAATCCTGGAGAGTGCGGGATAATCCTGGAGAGTGCTGGGACAATCCTGGAGAGTGCTGGGACAATCCTGGAGAATGCTGGGACAATCCTGGAGAGTGCGGGATAATCCTGGAGAGTGCTGGGACAATCCTGGAGAATGCTGGGACAATCCTGGAGAGTGCTGGGACAATCCTGGAGAATGCTGGGACAATCCTGGAGAGTGCTGGACAATCCTGGAGAGTGCTGGGACAATCCTGGAGAGTGCTGGGACAATCCTGGAGAATGCTGGGACAATCCTGGAGAGTGCTGGGACAATCCTGGAGAATGCTGGGACAATCCTGGAGAATGCTGGGACAATCCTGGAGAATGCTGGGACAATCCTGGAGAGTGCTGGGACAATCCTGGAGAATGCTGGGACAATCCTGGAGAGTGCTGGGACAATCCTGGAGAGTGCGGGGCAATCCTGGAGAATGCTGGGACAATCCTGGAGAGTGCTGGGACAATCCTGGAGAGTGCTGGGACAATCCTGGAGAATGCTGGGACAATCCTGGAGAATGCTGGGACAATCCTGGAGAGTGCGGGGCAATCCTGGAGAGTGCTGGGACAATCCTGGGGACCCCGGGACAATCTTGGAGGGTTGGGAACCCAAGGAGTGTCCAACCTGTGGCCCAAGGGCCTTATAAACCCCTGAGCCCTGACAATCTGGTCCTCAAAGTCCAGACAGTTGGGTTCTATTTCCTCTCTTGTTTCTCCCTATTTGCTGCTCCCTGTCTGGAGGTTTGGAAAGGGCTGTTCTTTGTCCTCTTCCCTTATTGGTTGGTAAATCCTAAATCCGATTTGTCAGTAGCAACAACAACAACAACTTGCCCATTTACCATATGAAAATGACCCAAGGCGATTCCCAGAGGTGTGAGGAAAACAGATGCTGAGCCAAGAGGGGAGAGACGAAGAGGGCCCACCAAAAACTCGACTGAAGAGGTGGGTTATGAGAAGAGAGAAGGGGAGAAGTTTAGCGGTGGGGGGGCGGTGCAGATTTCCAGTGAGTGGGACCGAGAAGCTGAAGGCACAGCCATCAATGATGGGGCGAAGGGAGGAGAGGTCAGAGGAGTGGAGAGTTGGGGGGAGTGTAGGGCTGGAGAATGTTACGGAGGGGGTGAAGGCCATGAAGCTATCTAAAGACAGGGACAAGAAATTTAAATTTGAGGCACTGCGAGATGGGGAGCCAGTGTAGGCAATTGAGAGATAAGCAAATGAATGGAAACGCAGATGTAAGCTATATACGTGAGTCCCAAGGCACTGTGGTATACATCTAAATAGCCCACACAGCTTGGAACCTTGCCCTATATTTTAATGGAGGTATTAAGCCATTCGAAATAGCAGACAAATGGATTTCACATAGTGGCCTAGAAATCCGGGAGCGGCCATTTCTGGGTAAGTACCCTGCACCAGAATGGTGAGGTCCAAGGCACCCCCGATACTGGGCCTCATTGTCATACAGCCGGTGTGGTGCTGCAGTCCAGCAGCGAAGAGTGGAGCGGCCTGAAGAAAGGTGGGTCCGCGTCTCTGCTTCAGGCGTGGGTAAAGGACGCCTCTTGTTTGTCCTTACCCAATATGGCGGGCGGCGCACTTCCAGTCTGCCATTTTGGGGCCTTAGTAGGCCACGTAGGGGGAAAAATTAGGTCGCGCCCCATTTGGGGCGCAAATATCGTCTGGACGCAAATATTAGCGCCTGGCGCTAATTATCGCCACTGACTGGAAACTTCACTTTTACCGCCCCGGGAGGTGAGTGGAGCGCTAAATCAGGCGCTGCACACCTGTCTTAAGGCGCAAAGGCCGAGCAGTGAGGCGCTAACTCAGCGCGCGAGCGCAGCGCAGGTTCTGCCAGTTAGCGAGGGAACACAGACACACTGGCGCCGGCCAGTTCTTAAAGCGGGGGGGGGCCAACTGTTAGGATCAGTAGGCAAAACTACCTCACAAAGCGTTGAGTCAATGCAGAAGTCACTCTTTCTCTCTCTCCGAATCTCTCTCTCTCAGAACGAGTGGTGCAAAAATGTCAACCACAGAAAAAGACAGGAAGAGGCCCCCTTTAAATAGCGCCCCCCCCAGCCCCACAGCGATTGATAGCGTTCCAGTCTTCCGGTCGTTGGATGCGCCAGGCGGTAAGGCAGGGGGCGCCACTCAATTTCCGCTCCGGGGCGCCACAAGGGCGTTGCACCATGGAATGACGTCACAATCTGCGCGCGCAGGTGGTCGCAGCGGTAAAGTTTAGCGCCGCCGCACAATCTCTAGTTAAGTTCCCGAGCGGCGCAAACATCGCTGCGCCCGGGCGTTAGCGGCTTTGCGCCCCATTAGCGCCCTCTTAAGGCGCTAACGGGAGGCGCAACCAACTGAATTTTTACCCCGTAGTGCCTGAAAAGCGGGTGCTACATGGCCCAATTTCTAGGCCATTAGCTACTTGTACACTAATATCCTACAGCGGGTTTTAAGACCACTGAATAAGCTCATATGTGAAGAACTGGCACTTGGACAAAGGACATTAGAACTATTGGGGGGAGAAATTGTGTATCGCCCCGTTTGGGGCGCTAATATCGGCCGGGCGCAAAGTTTAGCGCCCGGCTCTAATTATCGCCTCCGACTGCAAAATTCGCCTCTATCGCCATTGAAGGTGATTTGAGCGCTAAATCAGGCGCTGCACACCTCTCTTAAGGTGCTAATGTCGAGGAGCGAGGCGCTACCTCAGAACGCTGGCGAAGCTCAGGTGATGTCAGTCAGCAATGGAGCACAGACACACTGGCGCCGGCCAGTTCTTAAAGGTCGATCTTGCTAGCCAGCCACACCCTGCTCATTGCAGCCTTGAATCTCGGCCTGGAGAGACCTACCACCATTGTGCTGAGAGGAGTGTTGGATAGGCCCAGGGAGAGAGCTCGTCACTTTAGCGACCAGGCCTTGGTGGCTCTGGTTGGCGCTGTCGAGTGGCGACGGGCACTGCTGTACCCAGAGAGTGGCAGGAGGCCATTGCCCCGGGAGTACCGAAGAGTGGAGGGAGGTGGCTCAGCACGTCTCCTCGAGGAGCCTGGTGCCACGGACCCACACCCAATGTCGGAAGAAGTTCAACGACCTCACTCGGGTGGTCAGGGTGAGTGGCTGCTTTTCAATACCTCTACATCCCTCCATCTCAACTTCACTCTGTGCCCAGAGGGTTTAAAAACCCCAAATGCCCAACAATCATCCAAGACCTATGGCCATCTCAAAACACACACGCACATTCCACACCTTGCATACATTACGGGCTATTCAACTATGGGAGGCACAGCAGGCAAGCACATGGCTGCATACATTAAGGGCTATTCAACTATGGGAGGCACATCAGGCAAGCACATGGCTGCATACATTAAGGGCTATTCAACTATGGGAGGCACATCAGGCAAGCACATGGCTGCATACATTAAGGGCTATTCAACTATGGGAGGCACATCAGGCAAGCACATGGCTGCACACATTAAGGGCTATTCAACTATGGGAGGCACATCAGGCAAGCACATGGCTGCACACATTAAGGGCTATTCAACTATGGGAGGCACATCAGGCAAGCACATGGCTGCATACATTAAGGGCTATTCAACTATGGGAGGCACATCAGGCAAGCACATGGCTGCACACTCACTCAGACGCCGTCCTTTTTCTTGCAGGCTAAGCTCTCTCAGAACAGGCGGGAGCAGCAACGCACGGGAGGAGGACCGGCTGACCTACACCCCCTGACTGATTTGGAGGTGAGAGTGCACAGGATCGTTGCCAGCCAGGTCATAGGTGCCATGGCCGCTGGAGATGTCGACCCCCTTGGGGACAGCAATGGTATGTTAATCAGCTTTCTCTCCTCTCTCATTCCACTTGCCCCTCACAACATCAGCCTTTTACACTTTCAATCCAACTTACTAACTGTCTCTAGTCCTTGCTCCCTTACTGCCCCCTTGTCCTCACGCTAAAGCCACTCTTGTACCTCCCTGCTTTCAGATAGTGAACCACCAGCTGACCAGCCTGTCCCTCAAACTACCAGTGGCAGCGATGCCCCAGACGAGGAGGAAGAGGAAGCCAGAGCCTCACCGCCTGCGTCTCCCGAGGGAGCCCATTCCGACACTGGGTCCACGCCTTCCCTGGAGGGGAGCAGTGGGGTAGGGTCTGATGAGGGCGAAGCTCCAGGACCCAGCGGGCTGCAGCAACGCCATGGGGGTAGGGAAACTCAGGGGCCAGCTCCCCGGAGGGTGAATAGGCAAGCGAGTCCTGCTGCACAGGACTCAGAGGAAGTGCGCGTCATTGCGGAAATGAATAGCCAGGCCTTGAGCATGCACACTGAGCTCATGGGTGCAATGGCAAGGGTGACCGAAAGCATGGATGGACTGGCTAGGAGTGTGGAGCACTCCGCTGCAGCACAGGCCGACGCAACGCAACGGCTTAGTGCTGCAATTCAGTCATTGGCTGGTGCCATCCAGTCTCAGACTGCTCTCATGCAGTCTCAGATTGATGTCACGCAAGTACTGACTGCTGCCATCCTCACTGGGTCGGCCACATTGCCTCGGGGATCTCACAGTACTGCAGCAGGCCAGCAATCTGTGCTCCAGCAGATTGCTCCGGATGCTGAGGTACTGCCCCGTGGGAGTGCCAGTGTGTCGGTCGAGCAGGAAGGTGCTGTCCTCTCTCAGGATGACAGCATTCCTGCTCCCACCACTGGCACTTCCCCATTGCACTTGCCACCGCCTGCAACACAGCCAGCCCAGACTGCTGCCGCCCATGCAGAGTTGATGCAGTCTGCAGCCGGGGCCTCCAGGCCCAGAGCTGGTCGAGGGCGTCCTTCAAGGGCATCTGTAGTCTCAGGTTCTGACAATCAGCAGCCTTCCACCAGCCTTGCTGCAGCCACTGGGGCCCCATTACGGAGGAGCAGTAGGGTGGGAAGGGGGGAAGTGCGCTGGGGATGGAGATCACCCTCGAAGGGCAAACAGTAGGAGGTCTAAATACATGGTGGGAATGTTTGTGGTAAAGGTCGAGGTTCGTGTGATGACATTTGTTTACTGTTTTGCCGTTTATCTCGATCTTGTGAGAACCAGTTCTGTCAGTTCATGATTTGTTGTGTTGGTTTCTAATTGTCCTGAATAAATGACACACACAGAGTTTGTAAAATAAATAATTTTTTTTAATTCAAAATTTACATTTTTGGTCTTTTGAATCACTTCAGTTTTGGCCGGCTATAGGGGTTGCGGGTTGCTTTCCATGATGTTGTTCTCCATGCCAGAAGCCATCTTCTGAGTAGGGGCCTTGAAGCGGTGTCTTATCAGCTGTTGACGGACGGCCCTTGCAGTGGCAACAGTGTGCGCCTCCCTCCCACGTTTGTGCTGCTGCTGATCCTCCTCCTCATCCTCCTCCTCCTCTTCCTCTTCCTCCTCCTCCTCCTCAGGTGGTGCACCAATCCCTGGGGGCATTGGCTGGGTCCTGAGGATTGCCAGGTTGTGAAGCATGCAGCACACAACTATGAACAGGGAGACTCGCTCAGGAGAGTACTGCAGGGCTCCTCCTGAGTGGTCCAGACAGCGGAACCGTTGCTTCAGCACGCCGATCGTCTGCTCAATTATACCACAGCTCGGCAGGGGTGTTGGGGTTACAGAGCACGTCATCAGCCAGGTGCACAGTGGATAACCCTTGTCCCCGAGGAGCCAACCACTTGGGTGATGCGGTGCCTGGAAAAGGTCTGGCACACCAGTCTGGCGCAGGATGAAAGCATCGTGGCTGCTGCCAGGATAGCGGGCATTGACGGCGAGTATGAGCTGTGTGTGGTCACAGACCAACTGCACATTTAAGGAGTGGTAGCTCTTGTGGTTTTGCAATACCTCTGCATTTTCATGCGGTGCCCGCAATGCCACATGCGTGCAGTCAATGGCGCCCTGTACCATGGGGAAGCCCGCTATCCTAGCAAAGCCACATGCGCGTTCACGCTGCTTGCCCCGGGTCATGGGGAAAGAGATGTACTCTCGTCTCCTTTTATACAGGGCATTTGTCACCTCCCGGATACAACAATGGACAGCGAACTGGGAGATAGTGGCGATGTCCTCAGTAGATGCTTGAAAGGAGCCGCTGGCATAAAAATTCAGAGCCACTGTGACCTTCACTGCCACCGACAGAGACGTCCTGGTCCTCAGTTGAGGCTGCAGATCTGGCTGCAGCAGGTGGCAGAGCTCAGTGACCACCTCCTTGCTGAAGCGCAGCCTGCGCAAACACTGCTCCTCAGACAAATGAAGGTATGAGAACTGCTCCCTGAATACCCTCGGAGGGTGAGGTCTCCTGTGCAGAGGCCTGTTGGCCCTCCTCCCTCTGGCCATGTTTGCCATTCTCTCTCTGCGCTTTTGCTGCCTCCGATTCGGCAAGTGCAGGACGACGCCCCGATTCAGTGCAGCCCCCACAGTCTCTTCTAAATCGCTGGAATGAAGGTGAAATAAAAATGAACCTGCAAAGTGCTGCTCAGGACCCAAAACTCCTTCGCACAGCGTTGAATCTCTCCAGACATCTCTCTCCCTCTCAGAATGCGTGGTGCAAAAGTTTCGCCGACAAGAAAAGGCAGGAAGCGGCCGCCTTTAAATATCGCTCTCCCAACCCCTTCCCGACTGCAAAACGTTCCCCTCTACCTGTCGTTGCTAGCGGCAGGCGGAAAGGCAGGGGGCGCCACTCAATATCCGGTCCGGGGCGCTACCGGGGCATTGCACGCTTGACTGATGTCATGATCTGCGGGCGCAGGAGATCGTGGCGGTAGTGTTTAGTGCCGCCGCAAAATGTCTGGTCAATTTCGCGAGCGGTGCTAAAATCGCCGCGCTCGGGTGCTAACTTCCTAGCACCCCGTTAGCGCCCCCCGGAGGCGCTAACGGGAGGCGCTAAACAACCAAATTTTTCCCCCTTGGTTTCTGTGGAATTACAGCTCAGCACTTTCAGGCGATAGGGAAGAAAATTAGGGGAAGATTCGTCCAAAACAATGCCTTGTCCCAGTAAATCTGGGATGACTAAAATACAAATTCTAGTAACAGATTTATGGAACATAGTTTAACGGTGAATGATCTACATGGTATTATCATGATGTGGGGTATGTGAATGAGGGTGTTATACACACAAACATGTGGGGGGAAATATTGGGTTTCTTTGCGCCTCCCGTAGGGGGCGCGACCGAATTTTTCCCCCGTGGTAACTTCTATTTAGTTTGCTTTCAAAATATGCTGCACATTCAGTCCAAAAATGTGCGGGTTAGGTTGATTTGGCTATGATAAATTGACCCTTAGTGTTAGTGGGGTTACGGGGATAGGATGGGATATGTTAGGGGGAATTAAATACGTGGGGTTACGGGGATAGGGTGGGATATGTGTTGGTGCAGGCTCGATGGGGATTCTGTGTGAGAAAGCAGGGACAGGGTACTGGATTTGGATGATCAGCCATGATCGTATTGAATGGTGGAGCAGGCTCGACGGGCCGAATGGCCTACTCCTGCTCCTAGTTTCTATGTTTCTATGTTTCTATGTTTATGTGGTCACATCTCTGGCACAACTAAACTCATCTCGCTGCAACCTGAATGTGTAGCCAGTTATTTATAACATTTGGATTGTCCTAATTTTCCAGTCTTCTGGATGAAGCCGACTGCAGCAATTTATCGGTCTGTAAATCAGTTCACATTCACAGATAACTTACCCTGATACAGTTCATATTCAGTGGTGCCCTTCACAGCCTGTTAGATATCCAGCTTTGAATTAGCAGCAAATTCGCCTCCTGTTTCGGGTTAAAGGTTAGCAACAAAACGACTTTGTTGTGATGGTCATCTACGATTCCACCCATCTTTCATTTACATATAAATTAGAAATATGGCATCCTTAGCGTGACATTTAACAGAGATGCCTGCAGGCAGGTCAGGCGAGGTTCACAGGTGTTTTACAAATGAATCTAAGAAAATAATGAGGAAAGCGCTTTCAATGCCAGCAGTTGCTATTGGCAACAGTCATCGGTGGCCATTTTTGTTTCGGAGTGACTGTAGTCTTTGTCTGGCAGGATCTTGTGTTTTCTTTCCATTTTCAATGTGAAACCGCAGTTTCATAAACAAGCATCAATACAGACATCAAGTATTTGGAGACACAGGGTTGATAACAGTTGATGTTTGTAGCGCCTGGCTGCTTTTTTCATCCATTTCTAGGAATATATTCCCAGATTCAGGAGAAGTCGGAGTGTCTCATTGGACCACATTGGTTGAAAGAACTAGAATTGCCTGGTGTACCACTAATCCGTACAGACCTGAAAGTCCCTGGTCCAAATCCCACTTTGAGTGAGCTGACCCCAGCAAAGACAGCACGTCATAGAATAGTACAGCACAGAAGGAGGCCATTTACCCCATTGAGTCTGCGCCGGCTCTTTCGAAGAGCAATCCAGTTAGCCCCACTCCCCCACTCTTTCCTCATATCCCTGCAATTTTTTCTCCTTCAAGTATTTATCCCTTCCCACTTGGGGGGCACTATGTTTGTTTTTTATTCGTTCCTGGGATGTGGGCGTCGCTGGCAAGGTCAGCATTTATTGCCCATCCCTAGTTGCCCTCGAGAAGGTGGTGGTGAGCCGCCTTCTTGAACCGCTGCAGACCGTGTGGTGATGGTACTCCCACAGTGCTGTTAGGGAGGGAGTTCCAGCATTTTGACCCAGCGACAATGAAGGATCAGTGATATACTTCTAAGTCAGGATGGTGCGTGACTTGGAGGTGGTGGTGTTCCCATGCGCCTGCTGCCCTTGTCCTTCTAGGTGGAAGAGGTCGCGGGTTTGGGAGGTGCTGCCGAAGAAGCCTTGGCGAGTTGCTGCAGTGCATCTTGTAGATGGTACACACTGCAGCCACGGTGCGCCGGTGGTGGAGGGAGTGAATGTTTAAGGTGGTGGATGGGGTGCCCATCAAGCATTTGTCGTTAATGCCCATGAACTTGGGAGGAGGGAAAAAATGAACCAGGGTTCCTAACCCTCAGTGCTGTCCAGTGACCCTCACTGCTGGAAAATGTGCTCGTCTGGACAGCAGAATTGGGCTTGGCTCTGAAGCCCACTGGTGGAATAGCCTGCCACCACGCACTGCCTAGGCCGAGAGATGAAGAATGATTAGCTGGGTGAGGCAGTTGACAGTCACGGAGCCATATAGCAGCAAGAGTCAGCATTTTCAAGAGAGATGGGGGTGGGGAGGCGTGGGGAGAAGACATTAAAAAAGAGCGTGTACTAGTAAAATCGAACTGAGTTTGACAGATTATGCTGTCAATCCAGTGCATTGAAGGTAATATTCCAAGACGGTGCAGTTTGTGGAGAAACTTCCTCATCGTTGACATCTGCTCGAAAGATGTCCCCATGGAGTCATTCCTCTTTTAATTGACAAATGCTTTTCTTTATTTTAAATAGCGCACTAATTGTTGCTGGATTATAAGTAATATTAAGAGAATGTTTACTGAGGGAAAACTAACCGTTTTCAGCTGTCACACTTAACAACGTGGATGCTCCTGAGTTTTATGATGTATTTTCAGTGAGGTGACTTTAACTGGGGAGGAGGGAGGGGAGGTCTGTATTTTAAATCCCCAAATGGATACATTTCCTGTAGTGAAAGCTGCAAGAGCATTCCTTTAGTAGTGTCCTCGAGTTTCATTCACAAACTTGTGGAGGGTCCAGTGCCACAGGGCACAGATTATACGTATTATTCCAGTTCGTACTGTTTATATATTGGTGACTTCTTTCTACCACAGCCACAACTCAATCATGGGATAATTGGTCCAATTTTGCAATCAGATCACGATACATTAATTCCCCATCTGGTAATTACCAATCTCGCCCAAGAGCTTGTTTTAAGAACTCATTTTCTGGGTGCTCTTCAGTTCCGCTAACTGGTCTCATGCGGCTGTGCGGTCTTTTCAAGGCGAGCATCAATCCTGCTATCTCCGTGTCTGTGTTTTGGGAGGGCGCCAGGGTCTTGATGCAAGGTCAAAACTATCTCTCGTGCATCCGCCGGGAAGCAGGATGCTCAAAAAGCAACAAAGAGATCTCGAGGAGAATGTTGTGATGTTTGGCGACCAGCACGAGTAAATGGGGTTACAGGAAGTTGCACAAAGCGGTCAAAGAGCCAGGCCATTGGCAAAAAAACTCTAGCAGCAGCAAAGTCATTTCTTTGATTCAACCAGTGGATGGCATAATCTCTTCAAATTGTGACATTTCAAAAGATTAGCGCAAAGCAGACGATTTTGGAACACCTCGTCAAATTTGAATGAGGGAGATTGAGATCTGCTGAACCTCAGTATCAAAATCTGTGTGTTCAAGGCACGGCCTGTGAACGCCCTTTTATTCAGCCTGGGCAGCCTCTGCTGGTTCCTTTCAATGTTCTTGTGCGCTTGTTGGCAAAGCCAGTTTTGATTTCTGCTTAGCCCCAGTTCCTTAAACTTCCTGGGCCTGGAGGACTGGAAAAGGGCCTGCTAGGAATTGACCTTTACCAGGCCACGAGGCCTCGGAGGTTTGAAGAGTTGAGACCGAAGCTTCCAAGCTTTCAAGTTTCGGGGGATGTGGGGTTGTCCATGGGGTGGGGGCTGGGTGGTGGGGGGTGCTTGAATGTTTTGTGCCTGGGGTCTCACTTATTTTGTGCAGGGAGTCTTACATTAGTCATCTCACCCTATCAGCATATCCTTATATTCATAGAATCATAGAATAGTACAGCACAGAAGGAGGCCATTCGGCCCATCGAGTCTGCGCCGGCTCTTTCGAAGAGCAATCCAGTTAGTCCCACTCCCCCGCTCTTTCCCCATATCCCTGCCATTGTTTCTCCTTCAAGTATTTATCCAATTCCCTTTTGAAAGCTACTATTGAATCTGTTTCCATCACCCATTCCAAATCCTAACCACTTGTTGTGGTGTTTTATATAGGTTTAGCACAACTTCCTGGCTTTTGTACCTGGCTTGTGCACAAATCTTTGAAGGTGACAGGACAGGTTAACAAAGCAGTTAATAAAGCACATGGGATCCTGGGCTTTACAAATAGAGGCTTAGAGCACAAAAGTCAGGAAGTTATGCCTAACCTGTATAAAACACTAATTCGGTCCCAGCTGGAGTATTGTGTCCAATTCTGGGCACCACACTTTAGGAAGGACGTGAAGGCCTCAGAGAGAGTGCAGAAGAGATTTACTGGAATGGTTCCAGGGATGAGGGATTACAGTTATGTGGATAGACTGGAGAAGCTGTGACTGTTCTCCCTGGAGCAGAGAAGGCTAAGAGAAGATTTGATATGAAGGCAATGTTCCCTTTGAGCCACGCGGCCGCGCAGCCGTCTGGAGCTCCCGCGCAGGCCGCTTGCCGACTTTACAATAGGAAAAACCGCGCGTGTGCGGGAATTTGAATGGGCCGCGCAGCCCGTTAAAGGGGCGGCGCACCCCGAAAAAATATTACAGGGAACATTGTATGAAGAGTGTCTGGATTTTTTCATGAATGGGGGTTAGATTTTTTTTATGAATGCGGTTTTTTTTTCATGAATGGTGGTTGGCTTTTTTCATGAATGTGGGCAGGACTTTTGTCGGGGAAGGTAGCATAGTGGTAATGTCTCTGGGCTAGTAATCCACAGGCCTGGACTAATGATCCGGAGACGTGAGTTCAAATCCCACCACGGCAGCTGGGGAATTTAAATTCAGTTAATTAAATAAATCTGGAATAAAAAGCTAGAGTCAGTAATTGATACCATGAAACTATCGGATTGTTGTAAAAACCCATCTGGTTCACTAATGTCCTTTAGGGAAGGAAATCTGACGTCCTTACCTAGTCTGGACTATATGTGACTCCAGACCAACAAGTTGACTCTTAACTGCCCTCTGAAATGGCCTAGCAAGCCACTGAGTTGTAACAAACCGTTAAGAAACGCAATAATAATGATAAGAATGAAACCGGATGGACCACCCAGCCCAGTCGAACCTGTAGTCGTTCTCAGCAACATCTGGGGACTTGTGCCAAAATTGGGAGAGCTGTCCCACAGACTAGTCAAGCAACAGCCTGACATAGTCATACTCACAGAATCATACCTTTCAGCCAATGTCCCAAACTCCTCCATCGCCATCCCTGGGTATGTCCTGTCCCACCGGCAGGAAAGACCCACCAGGGGTGGCGGCACAGTGGTATACAGTCGGGAAGGAGTGGCCCTGGGAGTCCTCAACATTGACTCCGGACCCCATGAAGTCTCATGGCTTCAGGTCAAGCATGGGCAAGGAAACCTCCTGCTGATTATCACCTACCGCCCTCCCTCAGCTGATGAATCAGTACTCCTCCATGTTGAACACAACTTGGAAGAAGCACTGAGAGTAGCAAGGGCACAGAATGTACTCTGGGTGGGGGACTTCAATGTCCATCACCAAGAGTGGCTCAGTAGCACCACTGCTGACCGAGCTGGCCGAGTCCTGAAGGACATAGCTGCCAGTCTGGGCCGGTGAGAGAATCAACACGAGGGGAAAAACCTACTTGACCTCGTCCTCACCAATCTACCTGTTGCAGATGCATCTGTCCATGACAGTATTGGTAGCAGTGACCACCGCACAGTCATTGTGGAGACAAAGTCCCATCTTCACACTGAAGACACCCTCCATCGTGTTGTGTGCGTTTGCAACCATCTTCAGCCAGAAGTGCCAAGTGGATAATCCATATCGGCCTCCTCCTGAGATCCCCACCATCACAGAAGCCAGTCTTCAGCCAATTGATTCACTCCACGTGATATCAAGAAATGGCAGAGCGCACTGGATACAGCAAAGGCTATGGGCCCTGACAACATCCCGGCTATCGTGCTGAAGACTTGTACTCCAGAACTAGCCGCGCCTCTAGCCAAGCTGTTCCAGTATAGCTACAACACTGGCATCTATCTGACAATGTGGAAAACTGCACAGATATGTCCTGTCCACAAAAAGCAGGACAAATCCAATTACCACCCCATCAGTCTACTCTCAATCATCAGCAAAGTGATGGAAGGTGTCATCGACAGCGCTATCAAGCGGCACCTGCTCACTGATGCCCAGTTTGGGTTCTGCCAAGACCACTTGGCTCCCGACCTCATTACAGCCTTGGTCCAAACATGGACAAAGGAGCTGAATTCCAGAGGTGAGGTGAGGTGAGAGTGACTGCCCTTGACATCAAGGCAGCATTTGACTGAGTGTGGCATCAAGGAGCCCTAGTAAAACTGAAGTCAATGGGAATCGGAGGGGAAAACTCTCCATTGGCTGGAGTCATACCTAGCACAAAGGAAGATGGTTGTGGTGGTTGAAGGTCAATCATCATCGCTGCAGGAGTTCCTCAGGGCAGTGTCCTAGGTCCAACCATCTTCAGCTGCTTCATCAATGACCTCCCCTCCAACATAAGGTCAAAAATGTGGATGTTCGCTGATGACTACACAGTGTTCAGCGCCATTCACAACTCCTCAGATAATGAAGCAGTCCATGCCTGCATGCAACAAGACCTGGACGACGTTCAGGCTTGGGCTGATAAGTGGCAGGTAACATTCGCACCACAGAAGTGCCAGGCAATGACTATCTCCAACAAGCGAGAGTCTAACCACTTCCCCTTGAGATTCAACAGCATTACCATCACCAAATCCCCCACCATCAACATCCTGGGGGTCACCATTGACCAGAAACTTAACTGGACCAGCCACATAAATACTGTGGCAACAAGAGCAGGTCAGAGGCTGGGTATTCTGTGACGAGCGTCTCACCTCCTGACTCCCCAAAGCCTTACCACCATCTACAAGGCACAAGTCAGGAGTGTGATGGAATACTCTCCACTTGCCTGGATGAGTGCAGCTCTAACAACACTCAAGAAGCTTGACACCATCCAGGACAAAGCAGCCCGCTTGATCGGCACCCCATCCATCACCTTAAACATTCACTCCCTCCACCACCGGCGTACCGTGGCTGCAGTGTGTACCATCTACAAGATGCATTGCAGCAACTCGCCAAGGCTTCTTCGGCAGCACCTCCCAAACCCGCGACCTCTTCCACCTAGAAGGACAAGGGCAGCAGGCACATGGGAACACCACCACCTCCAAATTCCCCTCCAAGTCACACACCATCCTGACTTAGAATTATATCGCCGATCCTTCATCGTCGCTGGGTCAAAATCCTGGAACTCCCTCCCTAACAGCACTGTGGGAGCACCTTCACCACACAGACTGCAGCGGTTCAGGAAGGCGGCTCACCACCACCTTCTCAAGGGCAATTATGGATGGGCAATAAATGCTGGACCTGCCAGCGACGCCCACATCCCATAAAACAAATTTTAAAAAAGGACTGCTGCCATTGGGAGAATCGCACAGAGCTCACTCCATTCCTGGCAGCAAGACAAATGCATTTTCTTGTTGTGGTGCAATCCAACACCGCCCCCCTCCCAACAACATATGTGGACTAAGCCCATGTTGGGACATTTGCCAGTCAGAGTAAGCAATGTATGGAATAACAACAGAAAACGCTGGAAGCACTCAGCAGGCCAGGCAGCATCCGTGGAGAGAGAAACAGTTAACGTTTCAGGTCTGGGACCCTTCATCAGAACTGGAAAAAGCTGGAGATGTAACAGATATTAAGCAGGTGCAGAGACAGGGGGGAGGGGGGGAGGAATTGAAGGAACATACTGTGCTTATGTAAGAGGCAGGAATGATAAAATGTTGCAAATGGGGATGGCAAAATCATACAGCCTGAAAAATGGGGGCAGGGGTTATAGTCTGAAGTTGTTGAACTCTATGTTGAGTCCAGAAGGCTGTGAAGTGCCTAATCGAAAGATGAGGTGCTGTTCCTCGAGCTTCATTGGAACAATGTAATAGGCTGAGGACAGAGAGATCAGAGTGGGAGTGAAGCGGTGAATTAAAGTGACAGTTGACCGGAAGCTCGGGGTCACCCTTACGGACTGAATGGAGGTGTTCCGCAAAGCCGTCGCCCAATCTGCGTTTGGTCTCCCCAATGTAGAGGAGACCGCATCGTGAGCAGCGAATACAGTATACTAAATTGCAAGAAGTACAAGTAAATCGCTGTTTCACCTGGAAGGAGTGTTTGGGGCCCTGGACAGTGGGAAGGGGGGAGGTATAAGGGCATGTGTTGCATCGCCTGTGCTTGCACGTGAAGGTGCCAGGCGAAGGGGAAGGGCTGTTAGGGGTGATTGAGGAGTAGACCAGGGTGTTGCAGAGGGAGCGGTCCCTTCGGAATACTATTGTATAAGCAATGTATGGGCTGTGTCTGGAGACAAGAGAAATGAGGCCACTTCCCTATCGACCTGCCACCCACCCACCCCAAACCTCCACAACTGGACAGATCTTGGGGATACCTGCTGAGGAAAGAGTCCTCGGGCCCCCTGCATGTTGTTGACCAGGACCTGCAGCTCACGTAGCTTATTGGAGGACCTCAACACCCACCTCCCCCACACCCCCACAACTCCTCCTTGCATAAGCCCGCTAACCAGAGATAACTCTGGCCCTGTCACAGTATCCCCTCATGGGACTGTATAATGATCTATGACCATTGCTGCTGCTACCCACAGGTACAGTATTATGAAACCTTTATTGAAGCTGCTGCTCTGTATCAATCTATGGCTTTAGCAAGTGTGTAAGATTCTTCTATCATAGAATCATGGAATGATACAGCACAGAGGGAGGCCATTCGGCCCATCGTGCCTGTGCCAGCTTTTTGAAAGAGCTGTCTAATTGGTCCCACTCCGCCCAGCCCCCCACCCACCCCCCGCTCTTTCCCCATAGCCCTGAAAAGTTTTCCCCTTCAAGTATTTATCCAATTCCCTTTTGCAAGTTACAGTACTATTGAATCTGCTTCCACCCTTTCAGGCCGTGCATTCCAGATCACAACAACTCATTGTGTAAAAAAAATTCTCGTCATCTCCCCTCTGGTTCTTTTGCCAATTACCTTAAATCTGTGTCCTCTGGTTACCGACTCTCCAGCCAGTGCAAACAGTTTCTCCTTATTTACTCCATCAAAATCCTTCATAATTTTGAACACCTCTTTGAAGTCTCCCCTTAACCTTCTCCGCTCTAAGTAGAACAATCCCTGCTTCTCTAGTCAACACAATGGGCTGGATTTTGTGGGGGGGGGGGGGGTAAGCGGGCACGATTGGCGTCAGGTCGGGTGGGAAAGTGTTTTTTTCCCCCCAGTGGGTCGGGACCCTGCTGTGAACCCACCGCCATGCGCCTTTGCCAAATGTCGGGTATGTCACATTTGTATACGGGATGGTTTCCTGGACCAATATGTCGAGGAACCAACTAGAGATCAGGCCATCTTAGACTGGGTATTATGTAATGAGAAAGGATTAATTAGCAATCTTGTTGTGCAAGGCCCCTTGGGGAGGAGCGATCATAATGTGATAGAATTCTTCATTAAGATGCAGAGTGAAGTAGTTGACTCAGAGACTAGGGTCCTGAATTTAAATAAAGGAAACTATGATGGTATGAGGCGCGAGTTGGCTAGGATGGATTGGGGAGCATTACTTAAAGGGATGATGGTGGATAGGCAATGGCAAACATTTAAAGATCGCATGGATGAACTACAGAATTTGTTCATCCCTGTTTGGTATAAAAATAAAACAAAAAAGGTGACTCAACCATGGCTAACAAGGGAAATTAGAGATAGCATAAGATCCAAGGAGAGGACATATAAATTGGCCAGAAAAAGCAGCAAACCTGAGGATTGGGAACAGTTTAGGATTCAGCAAAGGAGGACAAAGGGATTAATTAAGAGGGGGAAAACAGAATATGAGTGTAAGCTTGCAGGGAACATAAAAACTGACTGTAAAAGCTTCTATAGATATGTGAAGAGAAAAAGATTGGTGAAGTCAAGCGTAGGTCCCTTGCAGTCAGAATCAGGGGAATTTATAATGGGGAACAAAGAAATGGCAGACCAATTAAATACATACTTTGGTTCTGTCTTCACAAAGGAGGACACAAATAACCTCCCAGAGATGTCGGGGAACATAGGGTCGAATGAGAGGGAGGAATTGAATGAAATCAGTATTTGTAGGGGAATGGTGTTAGGGAAATTGATGGGATTGAAGGCCGATAAATCCCCAGGCCTGATAATCTACATCCTAGGGGACTTAAGGAAGTTGCCCTAGAAATAGTAGATGCATTGCTGGTCATCTTCCAAAATTCTATCGACTCTGGAACAGTTCCCATGGATTGGAGGGTAGCTAATGTAGCCCCACTATTTAAAAAAGGTGGTAGAGAGAAAATGGGGAATTATAAGCCTGACATCGGTAGTGGGGAAAATGCTTGAGTCCATTATAAAAGATGTAATAGCAGAGCACTTGGAAAACAGTGACAGGATCGGACAAAGTCAACATGGATTTACAAAAAGGAAATCATGCTTGACTAATCTACTGGAATTTTTTGAGGATGTAACTGATAGAATAGATAAGGGAGAACCAGTGGATGTGGTGTATTTGGACTTTCAGAAGGCTTTCGATAAGGTCCCGCATAAGAGGTTAGCGTGCAAAGTTAAAGCACATGGGATTGGGGGTAAGGTACTGACTTGGATAGAAAACTGGTTGGCAGACAGGAAGCAAAGAGTTGGAATAAACGGGTCTTTTTCCGAGTGGCAGGCAGTGACTAGTGGGGTACCGCAGGGATCGGTGCTAGGACCCCAGCTATTCACAATATATATTAATGATCTAGACGAGGGAACTAGATGTAATATCTCCAAGTTTGCAGACGACACAAAGCTGGGTGGGCGTGTGTGCTGTGAGGAGGATGCAGAGAAACTCCAGTATGATTTGGACAGGTTGGGTGATTGGGCAGATGCATGGCAGATGCAGTATAATGTGGATAAATGCGAGGTTATCCACTTTGGTGGCAAAAACAGGAAGACAGATTATTATCTGAATGGCAATAGATTGGGAAAAGGGGAAGTGCAATGAGACCTGGGTGTCCTTGTGCACCAGTCGCTGAAGGTAAGCATGCAGGTGCAGCAGGTGGTTAAGAAGGCAAATGGTATGTTGGCCTTCATAGCGAGAGGATTCGAGTACAGGAGCAAGGATGTGTTGCTGCAGTTGTACAGGGCCTAGGTGAGACCACACCTTGAGTATTGTGTGCAGTTTTGGTCGCCTTATCTGAGGAAGGATGTTCTTGCCATGGAGGGAGTGCAGCAAAGATTCACCAGACTGATACCTGGGATGGCAGGAATGACGTATGAAGAGAGATTGGATCGATTAGGTTTATATTCGCTAGAGTTTAGAAGAATGAGAGGGGCTCTCATTGAAACTTATAAAATTCTAACAGGACTAGACAGACTAGATGTAGGAAGGATGTTCCCGATGGCAGGGGAGTCCAGAACCAGGGGTCACACTCTAAGGATAAGGGGTAAGCCATTTCGGACTGAGATGAGGAGGAATTTCTTCACCCAAAGAGTGGTGAACCTGTGGAATTCTCGACCACAGAAGGCAGTTGAGGTCAATTCATTAAATATATTCAAGAAGGAGTTAGATATATTTCTTAAGGCTAAAGGGATCAAGGGATATGGGGAGAAAGCAGGGACAGGGTACTGAATTTGGATGATCAGCCATGATCTCATTGAATGGCGGAGCTGGCTCGAGGGGCCGAATGGCCTACTCCTGCTCCTATCTTCTGTGTTTCTATGTTTCTATGTCAGCGCTGAGCAGACCCGACATGCAGCGGCGGGGGAGGCAATTAAAATCATTAGTGGTTTGTTTACAGCCACTTATCAATGTTTTTTTCCCAGCTTTTTGGATTTGATAGGTAGCCCACTGGTTTCCTGCTGTGTCGAAACCTCGTCTGTGCAGCTGAGGCGGGAGGTCACTTGCCATTGAATCAACTGATGAGTTGACAGCTTCAAATGTCAAGTCAAAGCTCCCAGCTGATTGAGATATGTTCCCTTAACCACTAGCTTCTCTAAACTGCATTTCCACTATAGATTCAGGATGCTGCAAGTCTTTACACAAGTCTCCATCCAGTCTGACCTCATTACCTCTCCCACCATTGACAGATCGCTTCTGTCATCTGTACTTCACCTGCCATCTATTCCATCAGCATGGGTGCCCTTGAACCTCTCTCACCTTGGTCCTCAGAATCCCACCACGATCAGCACCAACAACAACACCAACCTTCTCCGCATGAATACGAAATTGACTAAGTGACAGAAAGCAGAGAGTTGTCGTGAACGGTTGTTTTTCGGACCGGTGAAAGGTATACAGTGGTGTTCCCCAGGGGTCGGTTCTAGGACCACTGCTTTTCTTGATATATATTAATGTCTTGGACGAGGGTGCACAGGTCACAATTTCAAAATTGGCAGATGACACAAAACTTCTGACTCAGAGGTGAGTGTGCTACCCACTGAGCCGCAGCGCGAATGATTTCCCTCACGGTAAGTTACCAACGCCTTTCGGATGGGACGCTATACCGAGGCTCCGTCTGCCCTCTCAGGTGGACGTAAAAGATTCCACGCCCACTATTTTGAAGAAGAGCAGGGGGGGAGTTCTCCCCCGTGTCCTGGGCCAATATTTATCCCTCAACCAACATCACTAAAACAGATGATCCGGTCATAATCTCATTGCTGTTTGTGGGAGCTTGCTGTGCGCAAATTGGCTGCCGTGTTTCCTACGTTACAACAGTGACTACACTTCAAAATTATGATGCAGTCAATGGAACTGAATACCAGGCACTGCGTATAACGGGCGGCCGATCCGATACCGCCCGTTTCTCGGCCAAGGTCTTTCTTTCTTTCCTGACACTGGAAGTGTTGATCAGGGGCCAGACACTTGCCCCACAGGGAGGAGATGTTGTAAAACCTGTTCCACTCTAACTTGTCCTTCAACCGGCCGTTTCCGTCAATGCCAACCCCCCACAGCCCACCCCCAAGAGTAGCAAGGTCTTGCTGGTTGCAGACTGAAGAAGATTGGCTAAAGACACAGTGGCACCCACCTTGGAGACCAGATTCTGTGCTCACAGCAAGGAAGCCACATCAACTGGGAGCACGAGTCGGAGATAAGGCTGCACCTTATCTAGCTCCAGCTTTCCGACCAGGCATTCCCTGCGGGCACAGCTCCATGCTGGGAGCATGGGATCGCAGAATCTCCACTCGGGTTTCTAAATAATCTCCATTTGATGCAACGCTCCCAGCTCACTTGGGGCAGGTTGCCAGGAAGGTCGGATGAGGCCAAGGAAATCATTTAAGAAGCAGCTGGAGGCTGTAATGGTGAGACAGGAGGGTTAGTATTCCAGAAGGATGACATCAAATAGACTGAAGATCCTTCTTCATCCAAAAACGAGTTTCAGTTCAGTTCCCAGTAGACATGGAGCTGGTTCATAACTGTGTCACTCCCTCTGGGAAACAATGTTAATAAAACTGCACGTTAATTGGAAACAAAATGGAATTTATTGGGTTTTCAAAACAGGAGGTGTGAAGTTTAAAAGTGGTTTAATTAGCTAAATTAAGCTCAGGTTAAAAGGATTTATCAAATCCAAGAACTTGGAGCAGACAGAATTTTACTCTGGTAGGATTTTATTACATGTTTCCATTCAGAGTGCTGACGGGTAAGAGTTTGTCTGAGAATTTTTTGGACACTAAGGGATCAAAGGATATGGGGATAGTGCGGGAAGGTGGAGTTGAGGTCGATGATTAGCCATGATCTTATTGAATGGCGGAGCAGGCTCGAGGGGCCCTGTGGCCTACTCCTGCTCCTATTTCTTATGTTCTTATGACTAGAGGCAGAGGTGTGAGCAAATAATGGAGAGTGGAAGTCAACTCAGGCTGCTTTCAAACATCTCCTTACCAACCAGCAAGAGAAGCAATGGAGACATTGGACCGAATGACCTGCCTGTGTTCTCAGCCAGGTAATGGAACGTGGGAGAGGGGAACCTAAAAATTGAAATGACAATAAAATACACTTTAAAGGGCATTGGCCCTGGGAATATATACACACTATTTGAAAGAAAGACTTGTATTTTAAGAGCACATTTCCACAGCCCTCAGAAATTTCTCAAAGTACTTTGCATCTCAAAGTACTTTGCACTTCAAAGTAATTCATTGCATGCAGTGGCTGGTATGTAGGCAAAGATGACTGTCATTTTGTGCACTGCAAGATCTCACCAACAGCAATGAGGTGAAAGACCAGTTCATCTGCTTGTTTTTTGTTAATTGAGGGAATAATGTTGGCCAGGACACCGGGCGAACTCATAGAATCATAGAATGGTTACAGCGCAGAAGGAGGCCATTCGGCCCGTCGAGCCCATGCCAGCTCTCTGCAAGAGCACTTCCACTAGTCCCACTCCCCACCCCCCCCCGACCCTTTCCCCGTAGCCCTGCAAATTTTTTTCCTGAACCACCGGAACAGACAGGCAGGGCCTTATTTTAATGCCCCATTGAAGGACGGCTGCCTCCAATAGAACAATATACTTGCATTGGAGGCAGTTCAGAGATGATTCACTAGGTTAATTCCAGAGATGAGGGGGTTGACTTATGAAGAAAGGTTGAGCAGGTTGGGCCTATACTCATTGGAGTTTAGAAGAATGAGAGGTGATCTTATTGAAACATATAAGATACTGAGGGGGCTCGACAAGGTAGATGCAGAGAGGATGTTTCCCCTCGTGGGAAAATCTAGAACACGGGGGCATAGTTTCAGAATAAAGGGTCGCCCTTTTAGAACTGAGATGAGGAGGAATTTCTTCTCTCAGAGGGTCGTAAATCTGTGGAATTCTCTGCCCCAGAGAGCCATGGAGGCTGGGTCATTAAATATATTTAAGGTGGAGATAGACAGATTTTTGCAAGATAAGGGAGCTTTGCTGGTTAAAGAGGAGATTAACACAATAGTAAGGAAGGATATTAGCTCTGATGATGTGGCATCTGGATGGGGAGAGCTGAGAAATACCAAGGGGCAGAAAACGTTAGTGGGAGTTGTATACAGACCCCCAAACAGTAATGCTGAGGTTGGGGATGGCATTAAACTGGAAATTAGAGATGCGTGCAATAAGGGCACAGCAGTTAACTTGGGTGACTTTAATCTACATATAGATTGGGCTAACCAAATTAGTAACAATACTGTGGAAGAGGAATTCCTAGAGTGTATAGCGGATAATTTCCTGGACCAATATGTCGAGGAACCAACTAGAGATCAGGCCATCTTAGATTGGGTATTATGTAATGAGAAAGGATTAATTAGCAATCTTGTTGTGCGAGGCCCCTTGGGGAGGAGCGATCATAATATGATAGAATTCTTCATTAAGATGGAGAGTGAAGTAATAGTTGACTCAGAGACTAGGGTACTGAATTTAAATAAAGGAAACTACGATGGTATGAGGCGCGAGTTGGGTAGGATGGATTGGGGAATGTTACTTAAAGGGTTGACGGTGGATAGGCAATGGCAAACATTTAAAGATCGCATGGATGAACTACAGAATTTGTTCATCCCTGTTTGGCATAAAAATAAAACAAAAAAGGTGACTCAACCGTGGCTAACAAGGGAAATTAGGGATAGCATAAGATCCAAGGAGAGGACATATAAATTGGCCAGAAAAAGCAGCAAACCTGAGGATTGGGAGCAGTTTAGGATTCAGCAAAGGAGGAATAGGGATTAATTAAGAGGGGGGAAATAGAATATGAGAGTAAGCTTGCAGGGAACATAAAAACTGACTGTAAAAGCTTCTATAGATATGTGAAGAGAAAAAGATTGGTGAAGTCAAGCGTAGAATCGGGAATTTATAATGGGGAACAAAGAAATGGCAGACCAATTAAATACATACTTTGGTTCTGTCTTCACAAAGCAGGACACAAATAAACTCCCAGAGATGTCGGGCAACATGGGGTCTAATGAGAGGGAGGAACTGAATGAAATCAGTATTTGTAGGGAAATGGTGTTCGGGAAATTGACGGGATTGAAGGCCGATAAATCCCCAGGGCCTGATAATCTACATCCTAGGGTACTTAAGGAAGTGGCCCTAGAAATAGTAGATGCATTGCTGGTCATCTTCCCAAATTCTATAGACTCTGGAACAGTTCCCATGGATTGGAGGGTAGCTAATGTAACCCCACTATTTAAAAAAGGTGGTGGAGAGAAAACGGGGAATTATAGACCGGTAAGCCTGACATCGGTAGTGGGGAAAATGCTAGAGTCCATTATAAAAGATGTAATAGCAGAGCACTTGGAAAGCAGTGACAGGATCGGACAAAGTCAACATGGATTTACAAAAGGGAAATCATGCTTGACTAATCTACTGGAATTTTTTGAGGATGTAACTGGTAGAATAGATAAGGGAGAACCAGTGGATGTGGTGTATTTGGACTTTCAGAAGGCTTTCGATAAGGTCCCGCATATGAGGTTAGCATGCAAAGTTAAAGCACATGGGATTGGGGGTAAGGTACTGACTTGGATAGAAAACTGGTTGGCAGACAGGAAGCAAAGAGTTGGAATAAACGGGTCTTTTTCTGAGTGGCAGGCAGTGACTAGTGGGGTACCACAGGGATCGGTGCTAGGACCCCAGTTATTCACAATATATATTAATGATCTAGACGAGGGAACTAGATGTAATATCTCCAAGTTTGCAGACGACACAAAGCTGGGTGAGCGTGTGTGCTGTGAGGAGGATGCAGAGAAACTCCAGTATGATTTGGATAGGTTGGGTGATTGGGCAGATGCATGGCAGATGCAGTATAATGTGGATAAATGCGAGGTTATATCCACTTTGATGGCAAAAACAGGAAGGCAGATTATTATCTGAACGGCAATAGATTGGGAAAAGGGGAAGTGCAACGAGACCTGGGTGTCCTTGTGCACCAGTCGCTGAAGGTAAGCATGCAGGTGCAGCAGGCGGTTAAGAAGGCAAATGGTATGTTGGCCTTCATAGCGAGATGATTCGAGTACAGGAGCAAGGATATCTTGCTGCAGTTGTACAGGGCCTTGGTGAGACCACACCTTGAGTATTGTGTGCTGTTTTGGTCGCCTTATCTGAGGAAGGATGTTCTTGCCATGGAGGGAGTGCAGCGAAGATTCACCAGACTGATACCTGGGATGGCAGGAATGACGTATGAAGAGAGATTGGGTCGATTAGGCTTATATTCACTAGAGTTTAGAAGAATGAGAGGGGATCTCATTGAAACTTATAAAATTCTAACAGGACTAAACAGACTAGATGCAGTAAGACTGTTCCCGATGGCGGGGGAGTCCAGAACCAGGGGTCACAGTCTAAGGATAAGGGGTAAGCCATTTAGGACTGAGATAAGGAGGAAGTTCTTCACCCAGAGAGTGGTGAACCTGTGGAATTCTGTACCACAGAAGGCGGTTGAGGCCAATTCATTAAATATATTCAAGAAGGAGTTGGATATATTTTTTAAGGCTAAAGGGATCAAGGGATATGGGGAGAAAGCAGGGACAGGGTACTGAATTTGGATGATCAGCCATGATCGCATTGCATGCCGGAGCAGGCTCGAGGGGCCGAATGGCCTACTCCTGCTCCTATCTTCTATGTTTCTATGTTTCTAAGGGTCATGGGGAACGGGCGGGGAAGTGGCTTTGAGCCCAAGATCAGCCATGATCTTATTGAATGGCGGAGCAGGCTCGAGGGGCCAAGTGGCCTATTCCTGCTCCTATTTCTTATGTTCTTATATTAACAGTACTTCCTCAGTACTGTCACCTTTCTGACAATTGGCATGAATTGCAGGCTGGCTTGTGCTCACCCTGGCAAGAACGAGTTTCATGTCGAACCTTCACAGCCAACAGAGAGAGGAGACCGTCATCTCATTAGTCTGGGCTGGATCCAGCCCCCTAAAGTGATGAAAGGATGGCGTCTAACCCACTGTACACCCAGGCCTATAAATCTGCCATAAATTCAAACTCAGAAATATAGTTAGTCAGTTTGTGAAGCAGTGATAAAAAATGACACCAGCCAACAAAGTGGCAGTTGCCTTTCTAGCTTTAATCTAGACTTTGCTTTCTGTTCATCACATTTGTGTGGAAAATACTAGTTGTCAGAGAATCATACAGCAAAGAAGGAGGCTATTCGGCCCATCGTGCCTGTGCCGGCTCTTTGAAAGAGCTCTCCAATTAGTCCCACTCCCCCCTGCTCTTTCCACAGAGCCCTGCATTTTTTTCCTTTTCAAGTTTATATCCAATTCCCTTTTCAGGCTTCCTGAACTACATATAGGGGTGTGTACAATTGAAATATATATTACAATTCATTGGGTAGGTAAGTCCTTTCCTAAAGTTAACACAGAAACTGGCAACGAGCTTGTTCAGAGGTTGCCACTGGTTGTGAAGGAAATGCACTGAAGCGCAGTTGCACTTCACTGTGAGGTCATGACGAATTAGCAATGACAAACTTCTTAAGAATGTGTTCTTGAGCTCCAAGGGAATAGTTGTGTTATCCAGTGGGTCCCACACTCATTTCTGTCAACTGTGGATTAAAAGGACTGTATCATCTTGCAAAAGAATCTTGCAAGCTGAATACTCCACGATCCCAAATCTGGATACACAGCTTTACTTTCTCTCCAGCCATCCGGAAAGTTTTGAAAGATGCACAGTTAGAACATTTACAATGGATTCCATGACTTCCACCATTTTGGGATGTCCTGATGAGAGCCTGTGGAGTTCTTTCTGAAAGAAGCTAACTTAATATTGGGCGCCCATCACCACTCCTTCAGTGTGTCTCTTCCACTCAAAGTTGACAGGTTTTTAAACCACCACCTAACCCCAACTTCATTTTTTTTCCCGCCATACCTCCTCCCCTTGATGGCATCCTACAAAATGAGCCTCGGCCCTTCCACTAGATTTCCCCAATACAGAAAGGAAAAATGAATCGAGTTAGCCCATATTCTATAAAATAGTTTTTCATACGTATTGGGCGACCACAAAGTACTTGAACTTGTATTCATGCTAATTTAGGACCTTCCTCCTCGCAGTGAGGTAAACGGGCATGTAGGTGCCCTCTTTGCCAGCCACTGCGGGCACAAAAGAATGACCCCCCCCCACATAAAATGGAAACTGTATTTTCCAACAAATGCCCAGAGTAACTTCAACGCTACAATCTAATCTTAGGTTTCAAGTGATGATTATAAACCACTTGAGCTTTGCACTCACGGTTGGTGATGTTACAAGAATCCCTCAATTAGATTATTGCCTTGCAATCACTTGCAGATATTCCATTTATTTGCTGTCTGATGGGTATTTAATGAACAAAGAAGGTTTATGTTCCGCCCTTTCAGGCAGTGCATTCCAGATCATAACAACTCGCTGTGTGAAAGAAATTCTATTCATCATAATGGAAAATGTGCATGTCGATTATTAGAGTGCATCTGTGCAAAGTTGGCTTGTTAAGGGTGTGCATTTTGGAAGGAAAAATGACGAGAGGCAGTATAAACTAAATGGTGCAAGGGGGCAGGAATAGAGAGACCTGGGGGTTCACATACATAAATCTTTCAAGATGGCAGGACAAGTTGAGAAGGCTGTAAAAAAGGCATTTGTGATCCTTGGCTTTATTAATAGAGGAATAGAGTACAAAAGCAAGGAAGTTATGCTCAACCTTTATCAGTCACTGGTTAGACCTAAGCTGGAGTATTGTGTCCAGTTCTGGGCACCACACTTTAGGAAGGATGTTAATGCCTTGGAGAGGCTGCAAAGGAGATTGACCAGAATGGTACCAGGGATGAGGGACTTCAGTTACATGGAGAGACTGGAGAAGCTGGGGTTGTTCTCCTTGGAGCAGAGAAGGTTAAGGGGAGATTTAATAGAGGTGTTCAAAATCATGAATGGTTTTGATAGAGTAGATAGGGAGAAACTGTTTCCAGAGGCAGGAGGGTCAGTAACCAAAGGACACAGATTTAAGATATTTGGCAAAAGAACCAGAGGGGAGATGAATAGAATAATTTTTACACAGCGAGTTGTTGTGATCTGGAATGCGCTGCCTGAAAGAATGATGGAAGCAGATTCAATAGCAACTTTCAAAAGGGAATTGGATAACTACTTAAAAAGGAAAAATTGATAGGGCTATGGGGAAACAGCAGGGGAGTGGAACTAATTGGAGAGCTCTTTCAAAGAGCTGGCACAGGCACCATGGACCAAATGGCCTCCTCGTGTGCTGTGAGATTCTATGAATCTATGAGGATGTTTGTGCTAGACTGTAAATTTATATATCTCATATCCTTCTTCGAACATAAAGAAACATGGAAGAAAAAGAGGCCCTTCGGCCCATCAGGCCTGCGCCTTCCACAAACCATGTACAAGGAGTATATAGCATATTGCATATATTTCGGTGAGTGGGACTTGGTACAGGATAGGATGTGGACAGCAGAGGTGGAGCTTGGGAGGCCAGCTAGAAGGACATAGTGTGGAAGTGATGAAGCAGCACTGGGAGTGAGATAGGATCACAGGTGGGTTCTGTGTCTTAAGTGGAAATAGATGGTTTTAGTGATGGATCGGAGCTGGGCCCTTTCTGTGTTGCATGGCTCAGTGCTATATCAGTCAGTGCCTTTACCAGCTCTGCCATCGAGGGGGCGACAAACCTCTCCACTTTTTATTGGGTGAATGACATGGAACAATTTTTAGTTTGTTTCTATTCTCCAACTCCCCACTGAAATCTTGACACTTCACCTAAATAAACTCGCCAATAATTTATAGAACAGATGCTCCTCGAGGCAAAGAGGGAACGTTTTAATACAGGGTACATCTGCGATACTGATCTTGCAAAGCAGGCATCCTTAGCACTGCTGCTACTGCACCTTTTAATTTATTCAAGTCAACTGGAGTTACGGAGAGTGGGAGGTAATTTAATGACTGACACATGCATGTGCAGACGCATGTATACACACACACGCATACACATATACACCTACACGCACACGTGCACATGCACACATGCACAAGCACACATGCATACACACACACGCACACGCATATGTACACACACACACGTACATGTGCACGCACATATGCACACATGCATGCGTATGCACACACATACATGCATACACGTACACCTACACATATGCACATGCACGTATACACACACACACATACATGCGCGCACACACACACACACACACACACACACACACACGTTAAATTCAAGCAAATATTTCGACATTAGCACTCACACGAACTGTAGTCTGCTCCCCGCGGTTTAATAGCATTCCTTCTTTGACAAAAAACACTGATAAAGCTGGCTAAATCCCAGCACAATTGACAAACACTAGGCATGGCATGAAGCCTGCACAATCCACCACAAAGTAACACGTGTTGCGAGTACCTTTCACCATTATGCAGACATTGGCAGGGCTCCAGAGCATCTGCTGGTGATCCAGATTGAAAAGAAACCCACATTTTTATCAACCAGCTGGAAAACTCACAGGTCGGCTAATTTCCCAGAAAGCAAAGCTTGTTAACTCCGTAGGTCACCTGTCATCTGCAGCCATTCGTCATCACTGCTGTATTAGTTGGCTTACATCTGGCTGATTCTATGACAGTGCTTGCGAGGAGTGCTGGAGCTTTATTTTCTTTGGAGGGGAGAGGAAGAGGGAACATTTTGAAACAAATTAAAACCAACCACTTCAATGCCGCAGTTTTTTGACCTACTTGTCCCGTTATCACAAAAATGTACATTTAATAAGATGTACTTTCTTTAGAATGTTACAGCATTCCCCAGTGAAATACGTTGTAGTGTGCCTTCTTTGTTGTTTACATCTTCAGTGCCAATTGCGGAGCGGGGGGGGTGGGGGGAACGGTTTCGATGTGCCTCAACTGGTGTGATACCGCCCAAGCTCGTTTGGACTAGAATCAGAAGGAAGTTTGGAATGAGAACAATCCATTTGGCCCATCAAGCCTGCTTCTGCCACAGTCCCTGCTTGAATTGTTCAATCATGGATTCTCCCTCACTCGGAGGAAGGAGGAACACAGGAGCAGGAGGAGGCCATTCAGCCTTTCGAGCCCATTCAATTCGATCACGGATGATCTGTATCCTAACTCCATCGAACCACCTTGGTTCCATATCCCTTAAAACCCTTGCCCAACAAAAATCTAGCACTCTCAGTTTTGACATTTTCAATTGACACCCCCAGCCTCAACAGCTTATTGGGGGAGAGTTCTCCCTCCAGGATTGGCCTGGAGTCTCCAGGAATTGAAGATTAATCTGCAGGACACTGCTGGGAGCGACCCAGGAGAAAAATCATAGGGGCATTAAACAAAATTGTGGTTTTGTTTAATTTTCTTTGAACACTTTTGTTTACTAGTTTTAAAAAATATCGGACATGGGGGAACAAAGACTGTTTGACTGACAGTCAAGAAACATCCAATCGGGTAATGAAGGGTCTGTTTGCTTTCCGATTGGCCGTGGGGAGGCGGGACCCCACGAGGATGGACATGTCGGGCGGCCAATGCGGAAGTGTGGGGGGCAGGGCAGGAGGTCATGTGATGACACCTCCAGGACTATGACCAACCAGAGTTGGCGACCCTATTCCTGCCCCCGCCTCTTCAGCCAAGATGTCTAAACTCTCCTCTAACCTCCATGTGAATCAAACCACTTGATTGATAGCTCGCTCTGACCCGCTTTCTCGACAGGTATTGATCCAGTTCTTTTGTAAAAGTAGCAACTGAGCCAGAATTAACTACTTCTTTCTGTCATCTGTCCCATATCTTCACTATCCTCTTGGGAAGGGGGTGGGGGGTGATTCTTCGAATCTTTAATTCGACTCGAGGCTTGTGAATTACAGATACAGATCAGCCATGATCTCATTGAATAGCGGAACAGGCTCGAGGGGCTGAATGGCCTCCTCCTGTTCCTAATGTAACAGGCTCGAGGGGGGCTGAATGGCCTCCTCTTGTTCCTAATGTAACAGACTCGAGGGGGGCTGAATGGCCTCCTCCTGTTCCTAATGTAACAGGCTCGAGGGGGGCTGAATGGCCTCCTCCTGTTCCTAATGTAACAGGCTCGAGGGGCTGAATGGCCTCCTCCTGCTCCTAATGTAACAGGCTCGAGGGGCTGAATGGCCTCCTCCTGTTCCTAATGTAACAGGCTCGAGGGGCTGAATGGCTTCCTTGTAACAGGCTCGAGGGGGGTTGAAGGGCCTCCTCCTGTTCCTAATGTAACAGGCTTGAGGGGGCTCAATGGCCTCCTCCTGTTCCTAATGTAACAGGCTCGAGGGGGGCTGAATGGCCTCCTCCTGTTCCTAATGTAACAGGCTCGAGGGGGCTGAATGGCCTCCTCCTGTTCCAAATGTAACAGGCTCGAGGGGGCGGAATGACCTCCTCCTGTTCCTAATGTAACAGGCTCGAGGGGGGTTGAAGAGCCTCCTCCTGTTCCTAATGTAACAGGCTCGAGGGGGCGGAATGACCTCCTCCTGTTCCTAATGTAACAGGCTCGAGGGGGCTGAATGGCCTCCTCCTGTTCCTAATGTAACAGGCTCGAGGGGGCTGAATGGCCTCCTCCTGTTCCTAATGTAACAGGCTCGAGGGGGCTGAATGGCCTCCTCCTGTTCCTAATGTAACAGGCTCGAGGGGGGCTGAATGGCCTCCTCCTGTTCCTAATGTAACAGGCTCGAGGGGCTGAATGGCCTCCTCCTGTTCCTAATGTAACAGGCTCGAGGGGCTGAATGGCCTCCTCCTGTTCCTAATGTAACAGGCTCGAGGGAGCTGAATGGCCTCCTCCTGTTCCTAATGTAACAGGCTCGAGGGGGCTGAATGGCCTCCTCCTGTTCCTAATGTAACAGGCTCGAGGGGGCTGAATGGCCTCCTCCTGTTCCTAATGTAACAGGCTCGAGGGGCTGAATGGCCTCCTCCTGTTCCTAATGTAACAGGTTTGAGGGGCTGAACGGCCTCCTGCTATTCCTAATGTAACAGGCTTGAGGGGCTGAATGGCCTCCTCCTGTTCCTAATGTAACAGGCTCGAGGGGGCTGAATGGCCTCCTCCTGTTCCTAATGTAACGGGCTTGAGGGGCTGAACGGCCTCCTCCTGTTCCTAATGTAACAGGCTCGGGGGGCTGAATGGCCTCCTCCTGTTCCTAATGTAACAGGCTCGAGGGGCTGAATGGCCTCCTCCTGTTCCTAATGTAACAGACCCGAGGGGGGCTGAATGGCCTCCTCCTGTTCCTAATGTAACAGACTCGAGGGGGGGCTGAACGGCCTCCTCCTGTTCCTAATGTAACAGGCGCGAGGGGGGCTGAATGGCCTCCTCCTGTTCCTAATGTAACAGACTCGAGGGGGCTGAATGGCCTCCTCCTGTTCCTAAAGTAACAGGCTCGATGGGGCTGAATGGCCTCCTCCTGTTCCTAATGTAACAGGCTCGATTGGCTGAATGGCCTCCTCCTGTTCCTAATGTAACAGGCTCGAGGGGCTGAATGGCCTCCTCCTGTTCCTAATGTAACAGGCTCGAGGGGGCTGAATGGTCTCCTCCTGTTCCTAATGTAACAGGCTCGAGGGGGGCTGAATGGCCTCCTCCTGTTCCTAATGTAACAGGCTCGAGGGGGGCTGAACGGCCTCCTCCTGTTCCTAATGTAACAGGCTCGAGGGGGGCTGAATGGCCTCCTCCTGTTCCTAATGTAACAGGCTTGAGGGTGCTGAATGGCCTCCTCCTGTTCCTAATGTAACAGGCTTGAGGGGCTGAATGGCCTCCTCCTGGTCCTGTGTAACAGGCACGAGGGGCTGAATGGCCTCCTCCTGTTCCTAATGTAACAGGCTCGAGGGGGGCTGAATGGCCTCCTCATGTTCCTAATGTAACAGGCTCGAGGGGCTGAATGGCCTCCTCCTGTTCCTAATGTAACAGGCTCGAGGGGCTGAATGGCCTCCTCCTGTTCCTAATGTAACAAGCTCGAGGGGGGCTGAATGGCCTCCCCCTGTTCCTAATGTAACAGGCGCGAGGGGCTGAATGGCCTCCTCCTGTTCCTAATGTAACAGGCTCGAGGGGGGCTGAATGGCCTCCTCCTGTTCCTTATGTAACAGGCTCGCGGGGGGCTGAATGGCCTCCTCCTGTTCCTGATGTAACAGGCTCGAGGGGGGATGAATGGCCTCCCCCTGTTCCTAATGTAACAGGCGCGAGGGGCTGAATGGCCTCCTCCTGTTCCTAATGTAACAGGCTCGAGGGGGGCTGAATGGCCTCCTCCTGTTCCTGATGTAACAGGCTCGAGGGGGGCTGAATGGCCTCCTCCTGTTCCTAATGTAACAGGCGCGAGGGGCTGAATGGCCTCCTCCTGTTCCTAATGTAACAGGCTCGAGGGGCTGAATGGCCTCCGCCTGTTCGTAATGTAACAGGCTTGAGGGAGGCTGAATGGCCTCCTCCTGTTCCTAATGTAACAGGCTCGAGGGGGGCTGAATGGCCTCCGCCTGTTCGTAATGTAACAGTTTCGAGGGGGCTGAATGGCCTTCTCCTGTTCCTAATGTAACAGGCTCGAGGGGGGCTGAATGGCCTCCTCCTGTTCCTAATGTAACAGGCTCGAGGGGGCTGAATGGCCTCCCCCTGTTCCTAATGTAACAGGCTCGAGGGGGCCGAATGGCCTCCCCCTGTTCCTAATGTAACAGGCTCGAGGGGCTGAATGGCCTCCTCCTGTTCCTAATGTAACAGGCTCGAGGGGCTGAATGGCCTCCTCCTGTTCCTAATGTAACAGGCTCGAGGGGCTGAATGGCCTCCTCCTGTTCCTAATGTAACAGGCTCGAGGGGTCCACAGGGGTCAGTGCTGGGTCCCCAACTCTTTACAATCTATATTAACGATTTGGAGGAAGGGACCAAGTGTAACATATCAAAATTTGCAGATGATACAAAGATGGGAGGGAAAGTAGTGAGTGAGGAGGACATAAAAAACCTGCAAGGGGACATAGACAGGCTAAGTAAGTGGGCAGAGATTTGGCAGATGGAATACAACACTGGAAAGTGTGAGGTGATGCACTTTGGCAGGAAAAATCCTAGAGCAATTTATTATCTTAATGGCAAGAAACTGGAGAGTACTGAAGTGCAAAGGGATCTGGGGGTCCTGGTGCACGAAACTCAAAAGGTTAGTATGCAGGTGCAGCAAGTGATTAAGAAGGCAAATGGAATGTTGGCTTTCATTGCTAGGGGGATAGAATATAAAAATAGGGAGGTATTGCTTCAGTTGTACAAGGTATTGGTGAGACCGCACCTGGAATACTGCATACAGTTTTGGTGTCCTGACTTAAGAAAAGACATCCTTGCTCTCGAGGCAGTGCAAAAAAGGTTCACTCGGTTAATCCCGGGGATGAGGGGGTGGTCATATGAGGAGAGGTTGGGTAGATTGGGACTCTACTCATTGGAGTTCAGAAGAATGAGAGGCGATCTTATTGAAACATATAAGATTGTGAAGGGGTTGGATCGGGTGGATGCGGGGAGGATGTTCCCGATGACGGGTGAGACTAGAACTAGGGGACATAGTCTTAGAATAAGGGGCTGCTCTTTCAAAACTGAGATGAGGAGGAACTACTTCACTCAGAGGGTGGTAGGTCCATGGAATATGCTGCCACAAAAAGCTGTAGAAGCTACATCATTAAATAAATTTAAAACAGAAATAGACAGTTTCCTAGAAGTAAAGGGCATTAAGGGTTACGGGGAGTGGGCAGAAATATGGACATGAGTCTAGGTTCGGATCCGGTCATGGCCCTGTGGGTAGTGGAGCGGGCCCAGGGACCGTGTAGCCTGATTCTGCTCCTATTTCATGTGTGCACTTCTGTTAGATGCAGGAGATGGTTCTGTGATAGATAGTAGATTGGCGGTTAGGATCAGATCAGCCATGATCTTATTGAATGGCGGAGCAGGCTCAAGGGGCCGATTGGCCTACTCCTGCTCCTATTTCTTATGTTCTTATGTTCTTATGTTCTCCTGTTCCTGTGTTCCTACGTAACAAGTGATTTGTTATCATTTGGATCAGCTCAGAAACTGGCACTTTTATATCAAATTGTGGTATTTATTCAACGACAACCACTTATGTCGCACCTTTAGCATAGCTATACATCTCAAGGTGCTTCACGGAGAGGGGAGACAAAATAGAAGCGAATGCTGAGCAATGGGCAAGGGCGGGGGAGTGGGGAAGATTGGGAGGAATGACTGAAAGCTTCGCCAAAAAAGATGGGTCGTGAGAAGGTTTTTGAAAAGTTGGAGCGAGAAGGACAGAGGGTTTCAAGGGGGCAGTTACAGAGAGTGGGGTCGAGGTGGATCACACGGAGAGATCTTGTGGGAGGCCTCAAAGAACTCGCCATATTGCAAAGAGAAAGGCCATTCTGATGTCAATGCAGTGACCAATTGCAGCACATCAGCCCCACCTGCAGTGATAGTAGTGCCCGTTTTTTTTTGTAAGACAACTTAATCTGTCGCCCAGAGTCACCTAATTTTCAGAAACGATTGTCCAAACTATTGTCTGGCCCAGTCAATCCCACTGCAAAATGTTCTGATTTGGGCATTCATCCAGACGAATTGGGCAGCGGGCTTGTCACTCTCTGGTGCTTTCATATAAATAGGTGTAAAATGTGCGCCAAAGCAGCCAATATGGCGGGCGGCGCACATGCCGCGTCGGAAGTGCGCCGCCCGCCATATTGGTAAAGGCAGAAAAATAGGCGTCCAGGCCCTGTGCCTGAAACAGGCATTAGGCCCCTTATTTGCCAATGCAAAGGGCCTAACGCTTGTTCTGAGGCCCCCTTTGCAAAATTGGTCTGCCCTGAACACAGCTGGCATCGGGCCGGTTGTGTTCAGGAAAATGTGGTTTACATGAGGCCACCGCCAAAGACCGATTGCACCCCCCTCCCCCAATCGCCCTCTTCCCTCCCGAGTTCTTGTTTAAATAAGGCCTGAGACCTTATATCGGGGCCTACCCAGTTCACGCCAGCTGGCTCGTGTGAACCAATTTCTAGGCCAAGGAGTTTCTACATAGCTGACCGGCAAAATACATGCCCAGTTATTTAAAATTTTACGGCTTGTTTCAGGGTTTGTTGTAATCCAAGAATAAATGAAAAAGAATAACTTTATTCGGGCTAAAAATTGAGTAGCGCCCCCCTTTGGGCCGCTAACTTCGGCGGGGTGCTACTTTTAGCGCCCCGGAAAAATTAGCGTACCTGCGCCGGAAAGTGACTGGTAGCGCCCCAAGAGGGAAGCGGGGGCACTACTGGAAGCACCCCGCATCCCTCTTGGGGCACTGCGACAGAATATCGCGGCGCTACGTGCCGCAGCGCCATGCACGTCGTGCCACGGTATTGCAGGCCTTCCTCCCCTTCTTAAAGGGGAGGGGCCTTGCGCAGCACTACCCGGGGCCCAGCTGGGCCACCAGGGATCGGGAGTGCCGGCAAAAGAGCCCGGCACTCAAGAGAAGTGCCGGGCTCTTGGAGTGCAGCCGGCACCCCACACGGGGGGGGGGGCGGCGGTTCAGGAGGCCGGAGACGGCAGCGGAGGCAGGTGCTGACAGGTGGCCAGCAACAAAAATGGCTGCCCCGCACCTCGCCTTTAAATAGCGCCTCCCCGGCCGCAGGTAGGACCCCCTGACCCTGTCGGACATAGCGTCCGGCGGTAAGTCAGGGGCCACTCCCGAAGATCGCAGCCGGGGCGCGAGCGAGGCGCTGCGCACGGCAATGATGTCATCACCGGCGGTGCAGCGCCGCGGGGCGCTACCGGTTACCGCCGCCGCTAACCTCCCGCTGAATTTCGCAGGAGGTGTAGGCGGCGCTGCGCCCAGGCGCTAGTTGCTTTGCGCCCCATTAGCGCCCTCTTAGGGCGCTAATGGGGCGCAAAGCAACCGAATTTTTCCCCCTTGGAGTTTAAAAGCAACATTTTATACAAGAGAGTTCAGCACTTCAGCCTCTGCTCGCAAGCTCCATGTTCAGTCCCATATAAGGGCAATCTGTAGCAAACTGCTTCATTGATACATAATGTTAAACACTGATTATTAAAGGAATGTCTCTTAACAATTCAAACCGATCTGAAACTCTGACTGCTCCCTTCAACCTGATCTGACCACTGTAATCTATGCTACCGTCTGTTTACTTTAGGATATTAGTTTCAACAGACTGTAAGTTCCTGTTAATGGTATCCTGGCTCTTGTCGGTGTGGGATAGGATAGAGGGCTGGATGCCAACCCTCCAGGATTGTCCTGCAGTCTCTAGGAATTGAATGTAATCAATTTTCTGTGGGAAAGAAAGAAAGAAACTGATATATCTGAGGCAAAAATGCTTCATTTTTGTCACACCTTGGTCTGTGCTGAGTTAGTCAATTGGGGGGAGCACGACACTTGACCTCAATTGTCAGGGGCTAGGGAAAGGGAATGTTGGCCAGGGCTCCGCTACTGATCATGAAGTCTTTCTGGACAGCGAGTGCTTATGGATGTTGAAATAAATAGTAAGACAGGCCTTCCGATGATGCCCTTTCAAGTTAAATAGCTCACCATTACACAGTGTCATAGACTCGCACACTAAGAATTGCTACTTGGATGAAGTAACAGAGGGTGTCTATAACCCAACGTGATTCACCAACTTCAGGAGAGCAAGAAAGAAAATTGGGTTGGCAGGAGGAAGGAAGTACACTTTAGTGAAACGGTTTCAAACTATTTCCATTAATATTTATTATCCGCTCGAGGACTGAGAGACTCTTTTTTTCAGCTTTCAGAATCCAATCTTTTCATCTACATAGTATTTACAGTTTTTAACGTGCAAATTCACTTTGACCAAAGTTGGGAACTAAGAATGTTGAAACCAGCAGACCTAAGATGGTTCCTTCAAAGGGCAACTGTCCAAAGCTTTTGGGCACCACTTCTAAACGTGCGGAAGATATCATTTCATTGTTTCACGAAAACGTCTTTGTGCATAATGTCATTGGGAGGAGATTGGCTTGCTCTTCAGTTACGATTTTAAGATTCTCATCCTTGTTTTCAAATCCCTCCATGGCCTCGTCCCCTCTGTAACCTCCTCCAGCCCCACAACCCTCCGAGATATCTGCGCTCCTCCAATTCTGGCCTCTTGAGCATCCCCGATTTTCATCGCTCCAAGATTGGCGGCCGTGCCTTCAGCTGCCTGGGCCCTAAGCTCTGGAATTCCCTCCCTAAACCTCTCCGCCTCTCTACCTCTCTCTCCTCCTTTAAGACGCTCCTTAAAACCTACCTCTTTGACCAAGCTTTTGGTCACCTGCCCTAATATCTCCTTATGTGGCTCGGTGTCAAATTTTGTTTGATAATCGCTCCTGTGAAGCACCTTGGGATGATTTACTACGTTAAAGGCGCTATATAAATGCAAGTTGTTTTTCTTGATGAATGTCAACAAATTCCTCCTTTCATTCATTATATTCTGACATAAACTTTATAAAACATTGATACACCTTTGTTTTCCCTGTTTACGCAAGTGAAGACTCGAGGAGGAAGCTAGGACATGCCGTTGATGTAAATGTTTCCATATATTCATTAATAAATGACTAAAATAGCAAGTTTTATCCACTTGAAGCATTCTCATTATGCCAAAGCTAACATCAGCATATGATAATTAGACTGAATTTGCATGTCGAAATTAGATCAGCTTAATCAGCTTCAAAACAAATTCTATCTTTCTGAAATTTGGTCCTTCAGTTTGACAGTATTTATAAACGTTAATTTGTTTGGGTTTCGTGCTAATTTGATTTGCACGTGTTGATTGAGCTGATTAGAAAACAAACGTGCATCCAGAATTTAAAATTTTACAATGGTATGTCCAGTGCTGTGCATTTGGAACGATTGAAGAAATTCGACCACAGACGTCAAGGGGTTAAACTCTGAGGCAGTCCGTAAGAGGAACAATCTTTCAGGTTGTTGTGTACGCGACACAGTTGGAGCAGAGTTTCAGCTTGGGCACTGAACGGGCGTGATATCGGTGATGCGTACGCCCAACGCAGCGGGCGGGAAGCCAGAACGGCGTTCGACTAACTGTGGGTGCCAGGCAGGCACCTTTGCTGCAACTCGCTGATTCCCCGAGGCGGCAAATTGGCCAGCTGTAGCAGGTAAGGCCTGTCGGGGCCTGAGGAACAGGGCCGGAAGATTACTGTGGGTGCCCGAAGGAGTACATTTTTGCGGGGGCGACCTCCAGCGATCCCGTTCACGCCTCTCAACGCTTGATGGCCCATTTCTCTTTGAAAGTTGTAATCAGGAAATCCTGTGACAGGTGTAAGACTCTGATTTGCATATTTAAAGAGCACTTCTGCCTGTTTTGGGCGGGAGTCCTGGGCGTCCATTTAAAAGCCTGCCTGAAAGTTGAGTCAGGCTGGCAAGGTCCTCACCAGACTTTTGTCTGCCGATCGCCTGTGTTTCAGGCAAGAAATGAGCTCCCAGGCTCCAGCGGTCACAGCTTTTTGGGCTCCTGAGCTCACAGCTGTACCCAGGCAGTGCTGAATCTTACAGGCCCCAGGCTTGAAGGTCGGAAAGGCTGATGATGGTTCCTGGCTTGGTACAGAGCCGTTCTGTGATCAGGCTTGTGGCTGACGCCAGCTGAACAGCTGCCATGTGAGGTTAAGAAGGGTGAGGGAGGCCTGTGGGAGCAGGGAGTGGGGTAAACATAGTTACATTCCCCGTATGAAGGAAGAGGACCTCATTTCTGTTTGTGGGAGCTTGCTGTGCACAAATTGGCTGCCGCGTTTCCGACATTACAACAGTGACTACATTTCGAAAGTACTTCATTGGCTGTAAAGCGCTTTGGGACGTCCTGAGGTTGTGAAAGACGTTGTATAGATGCAAGTTCTTTCTTTATATAAAAATGTTCAGTACTCTTACAAGTCTCCCAGGAGGATTCTGGATCACCCGTGCCCTTATCCATGACTCCAGGTGCTGAAGGCCTCTTCTCCTCCACCCCCACTCCGAGACACTCCTTGACCACTCCTCTCCAGACAAGACAATGGAGCAGTGCAGACAGGAGGTCTAGCCACAACATCAGGGTTTGGGTTGGCGCAGGTGATTTGGACACCTGGACAGCATGGGGGACTTAAAAGGTTTTTCTGTTTCATACTGCATTTACCACCTTCTTTAAGGCCATCGCAAGCTATCAGGTAACATCACAGAACCGCAACAGGTGTAGAAATATTGAAAAAACATTCAACATTTCCACCCCCGAATCAGTGTGCTTATCCATTTAAAAAAAAACATGAAAATGGTTTTAGGCTAATTTACCATCAAGTCAGTCACACCCTTTAAACAAAGATCCTAAAAGCATCAAATCGGGCCAAACCACGGCTACATTTGGGCAAATATTATTCAGCCTGAATGTTAAAAGCAGCCTGCGGGCTATAAGAATCCACGTGTGATCCAGGTGGGGTTAAGATGTGAAGTGGTTACATACAGTATTAGGAAAACAATTCAACAGCTGAAATCCCAGAACTGACGTGAACCCATGAAGTCCTAATCTTCTTCTCAAATCCAGCACAAAGACAGTTGTGTGTAACCTTTCACTCTCTCTGATCTCTCCTCTATCTTTTTCCCCACTGACTCTTTTATCTGATCTCATTCTCTCTCATCAACGTCTCTCATCCATTACATAGAACTGCATACTTGATTGAGCCGAATAGCCTTTTTCTGTGCTGTATGTCCTATGTAATCCTATGTAATATGTAGAATGTGCAGCACAGAAACAGGCCATTCGGCCCAACTGGTCCGTGCCGGTGTTTATGCTCCACACGAGCCTCCCCTCTTCATCTCACCCCATCAACATATCCTTCTATTCCTTTCTCCCTCGTGTGTTTATCCAGCTTCCCGTTAAATGTATCTACGCTATTGGCCTCAACCACTCCCTGTGGTAGCGAGTTCCACATTCTCACCACTCTCTGGATAAAGAAGTTTCCCCTGAATTCCCCATTGGATTTATTAGTGACTATCTTATATTTATGGCACATACTATATTTATATTTACACACACATCTCTCTCTTTCTCGCATGTCTCTATCACATCTCCTCTCTCTTTACTGTCTTCTTCTCCTTTCTGTTTTTCTTGCTCAGATCCTTTCTTTCTCTGTGTTTACTTTTTTTTCTATTCACTCAAGCCTCTTTGGCTCAAAAGAATGTAAATATGGGAAGACAAAGTACCTCAGCCATCCATCAACCTCACTGCTTCCTGGACCACATACAACGTTCACTGCCATGGACCCTCCCCATCTTACTTAATCTTCTAAAGAAAGTGACAAGCAGCAGCTAAACTTTCTTAAAGATGAGGGAAAGAAATCTCCTTGACCCTCCCCCCTCCCAAAGGTAATTAAGAAAAAACATCAGGATTACAATCTATGTTATTCAACCCTGACTGCTTGCATTCCACAAATACCATTCCCATGGTCCCAACAGGACTGGAGCCACAGTGTTCTATTGAGTATTTGATCATCACTGTCTGTACTTATCCCTGGAACCTTAAAACCCTTTCATAACTAGATATTTGCTCAATTCCCTTTTAAAGTTAATCCACGTAACGCTAAGGAACTTTGATGGAAGTCTGTTTTGCAAAGTCACGCGCACATTCACTCGTTCTCCCTCTCACGCACACCATTTTATTGAAAGAAAGACTTGCATTTCTATAGCGCCTTTCACGACCACCGGATGTCTCAGTACTGTTTGAAGTGTAGTCACTGTTGTAATGTGGGAAACGCAGCAGCCAATCTGCACACAGCAAGCTCCCACAAACAGCAATGTGATAATGACCAGATCATCTGTTTTAGTGATGTTGGTTGAGGGATAAATATTGGCCGGGACACCGGGGAGAACTCCCCTGCTCTTCTTCGAAATAGTGGCCGTGGGATCTTTTACGTCCACCTGAGAGGGCAGACGGGGCCTCAGTTTAACGTCTCATCCGAAAGACGGCACCTCCGACAGTGTAACACTCCCTCAGCACTGCACTGGAGTGTCAGCCTAGCTTTATGTGCTCAAGTCTCTGGAGTGGGATTTGAACCCATGACCTTTTGACTCAGAGGCGAGAGTTCAACCCACTGAGCCACAGCTGACACTAAACAGCTGACATTGCTGTGTTATCAGCTGCCTATGATATGACTCTGCGTGCTTGCATCTCATTTCTCTTTGGGTGCGAGCCCACACAACCACATTGCCTCCTAATTCAGCGCTAATTCACACTGAATTGGTAGACTCACTGAGAGAGACCACAAGGGATGGTTGGTGCCGGAATTGAAACTATCACATTGGTGCAATAGGAAATTCCCTTGTGACTTGTGGCTAAGGCACAATATAGCGGCCTCTGACCCATTCATTTTGGTTTACAAATGTAACCTATTCTAATGTATGTCTCACTGAAAAATAAACGTGGCTCTTCCATTTGAAATGGATTTGCTATGTTCTTTATTCTTTTGATCATCAATCCCACTCTTAATGTATTCCCTGATGATGGCAGCTCTGAGTGTTTGGTCAGAGGGGGCTTCATTCTACATCCAACTTGTGCTAGGTCTGACCTGGAAGCACCTGATGTTTATAATGGGGTGCCCAAAGTCCGAAAATGTCCTCTTCAACAACAAACAACAGCGTGTATTTATATAGCGCCTTTAACATAGTAAAACGTCCCAAGGCGCTGCACAGGAGCGATTATCAAACAAAATTTGACACCGAGCCACATCAGGCGATATTAGGGCAGGTGACCAAAAGCTTGGTCAAAGAGTTAGGTTTTAAGGAGCGTCTTAAAGGAGGAGAGAGAGGTAGTGAGGTGGACAGATTTAGGGAGGGAATTTCAGAGTTTAGGGCCTAGGCAGCAAAGAGACCCCAGGACTATGTCACCAGTTTTAGGGGGCGGGTGCTTCCCAGGATAGTTGTCAATACTTGCTGGGGTCCCCCATGCAGAAATAACTGGACACGTGCAGACGACACAAACTGATACATGAGGTATTTTTCTTCACTTACCAGATACAGAAACACCTAATATCAGTGTTCAACAAGATGGGAGAATATGATGTCAGGAAACTCTCATCCTCGTGTTCAAATCCGTCCATGGCCTCGCCCCCTCCCTATCTCTGTACCCTGCTCCAGCCCTGCAACCCTCCGAGATCTCTGCGCTCCTCCAATTCTGACCTCTTGCGCATCCCCGATTTTCATCGCTCCACCATTGGCGGCCGTGCTTTCAGCTGCCGAGGCACCTAAGCTCTGGAATTCCCTCCCTAAACCTCTCCGCCTCTCTACCTCTCTCTCCTCCTTTAAGACGCTCCTTAAAACCTACCTCTTTGACCAAGCTTTTGGTCACCTGTCCTAATATCTCCTTATGTGGCTCGGTGTCAAATTTTGTCTGATAATCGCTCCTGTGAAGCGCCTCGGGATATTTTACTACAGTAAAGGCGCTCGATAAAGGCACGTTGATGCTTTATTTTTGCTGGTGGGATGTTATGGTGGGCAGTGATAAATGGTAGCCTGCCACGATCAAATCCTATGATTTGATAGCGTAATATCGTGCCGTGTGTTTTGGCAAGTAATGACGCTGGGATTAATTTTGCTGAGGCGTCCTAGAGCATTATGTATCTATTATACAAATTATTATACCTGTGCGGTGGTGTCTTTGAAATCTGGATCTATTAAATTCTGATAAACACGTGGCAACTGTCCCAAGAAATGGAATGCCAAGATCAGGGTTTCTGTGGTTGAAAAAACCCAGCCACTTGGCAACCTTTTGTCCCACGCACTACTTATCATTATTTCAGCAACTCAATCTGAGTAAAAGTACTGAGTCAAAATTCATTTTACACCAAGTGATTATTCTCTCCACACTCCTGGACAGGATACAAGAAAAGGCTTGTTGTTCCACCTCTCTGTCCCAGCCTCCCTTTTGTCTCCCTCATATTAATGCTACGTTGCTTGAGTCGCCTCTGAGCACCCGTCGCGTCCCGTCTACGTTCTATCCCAGGACCTCAAAACTCGCCAAGCTCCTCACCTCCCTCGGTCTTCCCTTCCTCCTACAACCGCACGACCGTTGAACCTCAAACTTAATGCCATCTGACCACTACGACTTGATTCGCCTCCTCTTCTTCTCCCTTACCCTTTTCAACGTTGCCGCTGCCCTGGCCTGTGGGCTTCAGCCCATCTTCTTGGTTACTGAACAAAGTGAAAAATGAACAGAGATGGTGTTAAGAGAGACGGAGAGAGAAAGGAGATGAATGCATCTGATTCCCCACTTTGTGTATTTTTCACAGTTGGAATGAATGTCTAAATCGTTCTCTCTGCAACAATAGCAGAATTTGGAGAGATTCGTTGTCCTTTTAATGTGGATTTGAGCATATGTCAGCCTTGAAGACAATTAGAAACTCCTGCAAACTATGGCATTTTAGGTCTCATTGACTATCCAGCTCTTTCATCAGAGTTAGTCTTGCTGGACTCTACATATGTGACACACTGTTGTCTGTTTGCTAATTCAACAGGATAGCACACTGCTTGTTTTATTGGTTCTCGGGATGTGGGCGCCGCTGGTAAAGCCACATTTATTGCCCATTCCTAGTTGCCCTGAGAAGGTGGTGGGCCTTCTCCTCCAACTACTGCAGCCCTTGTGATGGTGTTCTTAGGACAGTGCTGGTAGGGTTTGAGCCAGTACCAATGAAGGAACAGGCCGGGATATGACCTTCAACCTCCACCTGAACTGCTGGAAGAGGCTGAAAGCAAGCTGTGACTGAAGTGGAATTTCGTGCTAACACCTCATGGGGAGCTCCATACTACTCCAAAAAGCAGTTCTAAAGCAGGGTAAAAAAGGAATTACTGGGCGGTACTGGTGAGCGCACAGATAATACTCAGGATTATATGTGGCCATTTCCCTTTTAAGCCATGTGCTTGGACAAGGGGTTTTGTACAATGGGACTGAACAGCAAGTGGTTTGGAGCTCTGGAATTCCATGCTTAGATCAAAGTTATGTTTGGATCCCAACCTGTTTATGTGAACTCGACTGAACCGCTGTGCTCAATCCAATTAAAATATTATTGACATTTTCACTGATGAAAATATTAGCCACATGATGATGTCACTTTACCCATTTGCTGATTCAAAAGTAAACTAGAAAAAATAGACATAAAGCGTCCTTGATTTTAACCCCCCCCCCCCCCCCAACAGGTAGGAAAGGGTCGGGTGAGGGGTTAAAATCCTATAAATTGAAATCCCGCCTCCAACCCAGATGCCATAATATTCCCGGTGGCGATTCAGGCTCTGGACGAGACACCCGCTAAAAGCAGGCGGGGGCCTACTTGACATTCAAAAGTCGCAGCCCGATGATGTCATCAATGCGCAACGAAATTGTAACGTCAACGTAAGGGGGGAGTCCTGCACTGTCTGTTGCTCGGCAACAGTAACACGGCGGGAGGAGCCGACTGGCCAGAAGAGGCCCAGGTAAGTTTTAAACTTTGCCTGTCTTTGAACTCCTTGTGGGCCAGGAGGGGCAGGAGTGCTCCCCCCAACCCAGGCCCCTCTAGTAGCCCTTGGGCCGCCCCATCTCTCATTAAGAAGAAACCCCTGGCTTGCCCCTCCCATCGCGAAGCCAGGGAATCCCCTCTACCCATTGACTGCCAGGGACCGTTCCCATGGGTCCTCGGCTGCAGCCTCCTGCTGCCAGATGCCCACTCCCGCCCGCCGGCCAGGCAGTCAATCTGGCTGGGTGTCGGGCAGGGGCACAACTCTGGAAAGATTTATTCAAACGAGTCGTTAAGATCGGCAGAGCCTCCACGTACCTGACCTTGCCAGGTTCGTTGCCAGGTACCGGGCTCCTGCACACCCTTCTGGGCCCCCACCCCGTAAAAATCGAGGCCTAATAGTTTGTGCGCTGGAAGGAATGTCATCCCAATCAGTGCGTAAAAAGAAAGAACTTGCCTTTCTACAGCACCTTTCCCGACGTCACGATGTCCCAAAGCGCTTCACAACCAACATTTAAAATGCAGTCACTGTTGTAATGTGGGAAACGCGGCAGCCAATTTGCGCACAGCAAGCTCCCACAGAACAGCAACGTAATAATGACCAGATCATCTGTTTTTAGGTGTTGATTGAGGGATAAATATTGGCCCCAGGACACCGGGGAGAACTGCCCTGCTCTTCTTCGAAATAGTGCCGTGGGATCTTTTACGTCCACCTGAGAGAGCAGACAACTTAACATCTCATCCGAAAGGCGGCACCTCCGACCGTGCAGCGCTCCCTCAGTACTGCACTCGGGAGTGTCAGCCTAGATGATGTGCTCAAGTCCCTGGAGTGGGGATCGGTCCCACAACCTTCTGCCTCAGAGGCGGGAGTGTGGCCCACTGCGAAAGCTAAAAGTGTTGCCCATTTTTTAACGCTTTGCCAGGAGCACACGACTTTGCTCAGTGCACTTTTTTGGAGCTCAGGCACAATAAGATGTGCGGAAATGAATGCATAACTTTGCAGCTCATCTGAAAGCACCTGCAAGAATGCTGCTCGACCAGCTGAACAGTCACTGAACTGATATAATTAGCAAACCATATATATCATTTCTAGGAGACCATGGATGACGTAAACCGCGATTCACCAAAGGTGATTTGCGGCTCATAGTAGATGGTGTGAGGGCACAAGGGCAGTGCCATGCATGCTATGGGGGCACAACCCACCAATAGCCAAGGAGCATAGCAGGCTATTTCAACAACAACAACAACTTGTATTTATATAGCGCCTTTAACGTAGTAAAACGTCCCAAGGCGCTGCACAGGTGTATTATAAGACAAAAAATTTGACACCGAGCCACATAAGGAGAAATTAGGGCAGGTGACCAAAAGCTTGGTCAAAGAGGTAGGTTTTAAGGAGCGTCTTAAAGGAGGAGAGAGAGGTAGCGAGGCAGAGGGGTTTAAGCAGGGAATTCCAGAGCTTAGGGCCTCGGCAACAGAAGGCACGGCCACCAATGGTGGAGTGATTATAATCAGGGATGCTCAAGAGGGCAGAATTAGAGGAGTGCAGATATCTCGGGGGGTTGTGGGGCTGAAGGAGATTACAGAGATGGGGAGGGTTGTCGGGGGCTGGAGGAGGTTACAGAGATAGGAAGGGTTGTAGGGGGCTGGAGGAGGTTACAGCGATAGGGAGGGTTGTAGGGCTGGAGGAGGTTACAGAGATAGGGAGGGGTGTAGGGGCTGGAGGAGGTTACAGAGATATGGAGGGTTGTAGGGGGCTGGAGGAGGTTACAGAGATAGGAAGGGTTGTAGGGGGCTGGAGGAGGTTACAGAGATCGGGAGGGTTGTAGGGGGCTGGAGGAGGTTACAGAGATAGGGAGGGTTGTAGGGGGCTGGAGGAGGTTACAGAGATAGGGAGGGTTGTAGGGGGCTGGAGGAGGTTACAGAGATAGGGAGGGTTGTAGGGGGCTGGAGGAGGTTACAGAGATAGGAAGGGTTGTAGGGGGCTGGAGGAGGTTACAGAGATCGGGAGGGTTGTAGGGGGCTGGAGGAGGTTACAGAGATAGGGAGGGTTGTAGGGGGCTGGAGGAGGTTACAGAGATAGGGAGGGTTGTAGGGGGCTGGAGGAGGTTACAGAGATAGGGAGGGGCGAGGCCATGGAGGGATTTGAAAACAAGGATGAGAATTTTGAAATCGAGGCGTTGCCGGACCAGGAGCCAATGTAGGTCAGCAAGCACAGGGGCGATGGTTGAATGGGACCTGGTGCGAGTTAGGACACGGGCAGCCGAGTTTTGGATGACCTCAAGTTTATATAGGGTGGAATGTGGGAGGCCAGCCAGGAGTGCATTGGAATAGTCAAGTCTAGAGGTAACAAAGGCATATTTCCCTGGAAGTCAATTCTGGATTATGTACCTGGAGCGGATATATTGAAGAAACTTTCAGATTTAATGAAAAGTGCCAAAGTGAGATTGAGGGCGAATGGGCACAGCCTCCCTTATATGAACCAAAAGGCAAAATACTGCGGATGCTGGAAATCTGAAATAAAAACAGAAAATGCTGGAAACACTCAGCAGGTCAGGCAGCATCTGTGGAGAGAGAAACAGAGTCAACGGTTCAGGTCGATGACCCTTCGTCAGAACTGGAAAAAGTTCGAGATTTAACAGTTTTCAAGAAAGTACAGAGCCAGGGAAAAGGGGAGGAAAGAACAAAAGGGAACGACTGTGAGAGGGTGGAGGGCAGGAGAGATTAAATGACAAAAGGGATGATGGTGTGGGGCAAAAGGGGGTGGTAATGGGACCAGTAAAGAAACAAAAGATGGGTGCAGAGGAGGTGTAAATAGTTACAGTGGAACTATTACCAGCACCTGCTGTCCGGGAAAATGGGAGCGGTGGTTATGATCTGAAGTTGTTGAACTCGATGTTGAGTCCAGAACGCTGTAAAATGTCTAATCAAAAGATGAGGTGCTGTTCCTCGAGCTTGCATTGAGCATTATGTGGAGACTGCCATATATTTAGGAACTCATTAACTCGGATCAAAGTAAGTTACAGTTGGCAGATGCGTTTCCTTGAGTGCCCTGGCTATACTTGACCTGTAGTGACCCAGTAACCTGCTGCAATTGCAATACCAGATGGAATCATGAGGAAGTATGGGAAACAGTGACGCAAGCACAGAAACAGAAGCTGGGAAAATGTAGCGGAGAAAGGTTGATGACCAATGATTCACACATGCAGCTGGCGATTTGAATACACTCAAGGCAGCTCCCAAGCATGTGTCGGTAAACTACTTTTGATTCCGGTGTGCTGTACCGCCAACCTTATAGCTGTGCTACAGCCTGAAATACACAGCTGAAGGTATTCATTTGTTCAACATGTAGTTTTCTTCCGACAAAGAAGGTCCAGGTTCAACGGAAGGCAGCAAAGTGCGAGAGATCTTCAAATGCTCATTCTTGTGTTCAAATCCTGACATGGCCTCGCCCTCTCCCCATCTCTGTAATCTCCTCCAGCCCCACAACCCTCCGAGATCTCAGCGCTCCTCCAATTCTGGCCTCTTGCACATCCCCGATTTAATCGTCCCATCATTGGCGGCCGTGCCTTCAGCTGCCTAGGCCCTAAGCTCTGGAATTCCCTCCCTAAACCTCTCCGCCTCTCTCTCTCCTTTAAAACTCTCCTCAAAACCTACCTCTTTGACCAAGTTTTTGGTCACCTGTCCTAATAGCACCTTATGTGGCTCGGTGTCAAATTTTGTTCGATAACGCTCCTGTGAAGCGCCTTGGGACGTTTTACTAGGTTACAGGCGCTATATCAATGCAAGTTGTTGTCACAGGATCTCTCAACCAGTCAAGTGAAGGTGGTAAAACAAATCAGCTCGGGTTCCTACTCCTGATCACTATCGCAGTACTCTAATCCAACACCTTTTAAACTGTCGCATTCACACTGCGACTCTATGTCAATGGAACAGAAGAATCTCCAATGATGCACCCTCTAGTAATAATCTAGAATGTGCCCCTTACTGTCTGCTGATTATTATGGTAGTGTTTCGGGTTCTGTTGTGAATGTAGAGCTCCTTGTACCATTGCGTTAGGACCCAGCTGTGGTCTAACAAGCAGTGACCTAATTATCAGTCTATTTTCATCATCCAGGCTTCAACTCCCCACTGCTTAGCGCACACCTGCCCTTTATCATTAACCACACCCATCCTACCATTCTTGCATCTCACTCAGCCCATTCCCCTCCAAGTCACACACCATCCTGACTTGGAAATATATCGGCCGTTCCTTCATCGTCGCTGGGTCAAAATCCTGGAACTCCCTCCCTAACAGCACTGTGGGAGCACCTTCACCACACGGACTGCAGCGGTTCAAGAAGGAGGCTCACCACCACCTTCTCAAGGGCAATTAGGGATGGGCAATAAATGCTGGCCTTGCCAGCGACGCCCACATCCCAGGAACGAATGAAAAAAAAGCATCCACTCAATGTCAAGGCCAATCCGGTACCAGGATGTAGATGAGGCCCTTTGTCTCACTGTACAAACCAATTGGTTTAACCCTCTGCAGCTTGCTATTAAGGTTGCATTTGCAATATTGTGCGTTACTCTGGGTACCCTAGCCTCAGAGCTCCTGCAATGGATGAAGCTCAAAGCAGAGCCATAATGATGCTTCTTTGACCGGAGTTCCAAGGTCAGAAATCTCAAGCTCTCTTATTTGGAAAGGTCCTACATGACGTGAGTTTGGGGAACTCTCAATCCAGTTCCTGGTTGATGCGTATTCACAAAAAGACAGATTTTCTTCTTTTGTGGTAAAGTGGTTAACAGGCCTTAGGCATCGACCAGGAACTGGATTGAGGATCTTGTAGAATTTAACCACCTCTGATCAAAGCGGCAGCCAAGCACAAATTTACTGCCGGTGATTTTGTGAAACTCAAATCCATTAGCGAGGGTGACGGTAAAACAGCCAAACAACGTGCCTTCTCAAGGAGCTAACTTGCTGCTTAACCTGGGTGACTGGCAACAAGTTTCAACAAAAATCCAACTGTTTGGATAATGGCTCCATGAAAGTCCGAATTTACCCACAAAGCCTCCATGTAGTAAGAATTCCAATGCCGTCTTCTTCTCCTTATCCATCACTGGTCTCTTGCGCATCCCTGTTTCATTCACCCCACTATTGGCGGCCGTGCCTTCAGCTGCCAAGGCCCTAAGCTCTGGAATTCCGTCAACAACAACAACTTGTATTTATATAGCGCCTTTGACATAGTAAAACGTCCCAAGGCGCTGCACAGGAGTATTATAAGACAAGAAAAATTTGACACCGAGCCACATCAGGAGAAATTAGGGCAGATGACCAAAAGCTTGGTCAAAGAGGGAGGTTTTAAGGAGCGTCTTAAAGGAGGAAAGAGAGGTAGTGAGGCTGACAGGTTTAGGGAGGGAATTCCAGAGCTTCGGGCCTAGGCAACAGAAGGCACGACAACCAAAGGTTGAGCGATTATAATCAGGGATGCTCAAGAGGGCAGAATTAGAGGAGCGCAGATATCTTGGGGGGTTTGGGGGGCGAGGCCTAAACATCCCTAAACCTCTCCGCCTCTCTACCTCTCTTTCCTCCTTTAAGACGCTCCTTAAAATCTACCTCTTTGACCAAGCTTTTGGTCACCTGTCCTAATATCTCCTGGTGAGGTGGAAAATCGTCCGGATACGGCACGCAGTCGGCCGGTGGGTAAGGCTTGTTGGGGAGTGGGGGAGGGGATGTCGGGGGTGGGGTGAGTAAGAACGGGTCGAAAGAGGGCAGGAAGACACTTGTGGAGCCGCCTGGCCCCACAAAAATGTTTTCACTGAACGTTTGGGAGAGGCCTCCAGTGGTCCCTTTAAGGAATGCCAATTAGGCTTCGGTTGGCCTCTCAAAGCCTGGCAAAAATGGGAGCAAATGAATGGACCAGGCCCCTGTCGTTATGGTAACAAATGGGGTTGTACGGCTGGACTCTGAATCTGGTGAGGATGATATTTAGCATGGCTGAAGGCAAGTAGATAGAAAAGGATTAACACATCGGGGATTTAAAATAGATTCCAGCGCTTGTCTGCAAAATGCTACTTAGCCAAAAATCACCAATTATTAGACCAGTTGTTGATAATTAATACAGAGACAAATTTGATTTTAATTAGTACACTGAACAGCTTAAGTGCAGTCAGCTGAATAAACAATTTGCAGAGACTTCCTCTGTTCCTGATTTATGAAGTACAGTGATAACATACACAGTCACACCCATTCCTATTACACACTGTACAATTCTGGCTAAAAGCACATTTTTCCACCCTAACGTAATCCATCTAAGAGTTCCCCTCTATATATCACCCAGTATTGTTTTTCGCTTCCTTTAATGTATCCCACACCTCATTCACTATAACCAGGTTCATTTTATAAATTGGGAGCTTGAATTTCCTGGCGGGTTCCTCCAGCCTCCCATCTTCATTCTGGCAGGACCTCCTAGAAGCAAGCAGGAACCGGGATACGTTAGGCCCCCGCCAACTCTGGGAGTTCCCGCTCGGCCTTGTCAGGGGTAGAGCCCCTTGCAAGGCCGATGATGCCCAGGGGGGAGGGGCTCGCTATGCTGGGCTGCCCGCCTCCCCAGCCCAGAAGGAACCCGAAGCAAGACGGGAGGCTGGTCGGCCGAGAGAGAATTGGGTGATTGTATTCACGTGCGAAAATGACGGGCAGGAAAAGGTCAGCTGGTTCATCCAGCCTGGCCCACACCATGATGGCCGGAGCATCAAGACCAAACACTTCCCTCCCACCGCCCACCCACCTCACACCCACCCCCGCAGCCGTGTAATCTCCTGGGAGAGGCAAAAAAGCCAAGGTCAATAGGGCCTAGTAAGGTAATCTTCTCTTAGGCAGTCCCTCGGAACCGAGGATGACTTGCTTCCACACTAAAAATGAGTTCTCAGGTGACTGATGAGTCCAATGCGGGACCTACAGTCTCTGTCACAGGTGGGGCAGACGGTGGTTGAAGGGGCGGGTGGGTGGGGTGCTTGGGTTGACGTGCGCTCCTTGCGCTGCTTGTGCTTGGCTTCCGCTTGCTCCCGGCGAAGAGACTCGAGGTGTTCGGCGCCTTCCCGGATGCTTCTCCTCCACTTTGTGCGGTCTTGGGCCAGGGATTCCCAGGTGTCGGTGGGGATGTTGCACTTTTTCAAGGAGGCTTTGAGGGTGTCCTTGAAGCGTTTCCTCTGCCCACCTGAGGCTCTCTTGCCGTGTCGGAGCTCCGAGTAGAGCGCTTGTTTTGGGAGTCTCGTATAGGGCATGCGGACGATATGGCCCGTCTATCGGAGCTGATCGAGCGTGGTCAAAGCTTCGATGCTGGGGATGTTGGCCTGAGCGAGAACGCTGTCGTTGGTGCGCCTATCCTGCCAATGGATTTGCAGAATCTTGCGGAGGCAGCGTTGGTGGTACCTCTCCAGTGCTTTGAGGTGCCTGCTGTACATGGTCCATGTCTCTGAAGCATACAGGAGGTAATACACAGTGAGTGTAACACAGCAGGACTACAGGCATGCATGCACTGAAGCCAGAGTAACGTAATAATCTAAATAATTACTAAATATTGAAACAGACATAAATAATACATTTTTTAATGCAAAGGACATAACAGTAGAGCTGGAATTCACATCCCAGAGTAATTGCAAGATCTGACTACTGTGTTTCTAGCTTCTCCATGAGGGCTCGATAAAGCATCAGATCCAACGCCTCATGGAAACTGATGAAAGCAGTGTAAGCGCGTTGCCCAATCTGTCCTACATATCGCTCTTGAGAGCAGAATGCAGCCTGCGCCTTCTCATTGGTCCACCGTGCCTCCAAGGCATCCAATAATGGCTGCCATGGCAATCCAAAGAACCGACTTCAGTTTCACTCGGGCGCCTCTTCTTGAGACATGGATCATTTACAGCAGGCACCTCAAAGCACTGGAGAGGTACCACCAACGCTACCTCCGCAAGATCCTGCAAATCCACTGGCAGGATAGGCGCACCAACGTCAGTGTTCTCGCTCAGGCCAACATCCCCAGCATCGAAGCTTTGACCACGCTCGATCAGCTCCGATGGACGGGTCACATTGTCCGCATGCCCGATACGAGACTCCCAAAACAAGCGCTCTACTCGGAGCTCCGACATGGCAAGAGAGCCCCAGGTGGGCAGAGGAAACGCTTCAAGGACACCCTCAAAGCCTCCTTGAAAAAGTGCAACATCCCCACCGACACCTGGGCATCCCTGGCCCAAGACCGCACAAAGTGGAGGAGAAGCATCCGGGAAGGCGCTGAACACCTCGAGTCTCTTCGCCGGGAGCAAGCGCAAGGAGCGCACGTCAACCCAAGCACCCCACCCACCCGCCCCTTCAACCACCGTCTGCCCCACCTGTGACAGAGACTGGAGGTCCCGCATTGGACTCATCAGTCACCTGAGAACTCATTTTTAATGTGGAAGCAAGTCATCCTCGGTTCCGAGGGACTCCCTAAGAAGAAGAGAAGGGTGCGAACTGCAACAGTGCCGTGGAACACTGAGATATGTGCACCGCACCTCAACCTGCATCCACCTCACCAACCTCAGAAGGGCACCTTTAAAGTGAGCCTGTGATTCCTGGCACTGTTCGCCAAAACCATGCCCATTCTTCCCCGCCCCCCCACGCCCCCCAGACCGACCCCACCACTCCATCGCCCGGAGCAACCGTCAAACTCCGACTGTTGGCATGTGTCACCTCCCTTCTATCCTTCTCGCCCATATTTTACCTGCTGCATATCTTCCCTTTGGTACATTTGACATCAGTTTGTTTCTCCAGTACAATTTATACGATCGGTCTCATCTTCCCCATGAAGGTCTGAAATACCTGGATGCTGCTGGCTATCATTCTATCGCGAGCCAGCGTGGGAGCTATCTGATCTCACAGCCATAATCGCACTGAAATGTATAAAATTCTGAGGGGGATTGACAGGGTAGATGCTGAGAGGCTGTTTCCCCCTGGCTGGAGAGTCTAGAACCAGGGGTCACAGTCTCAGGATAATGGATCGGCCATTTAGGACTGAGATGAGGAGGAATTTCTTCACTCAGAGGGTGCTGAATCTTTGGAATTCTCTACCCCAGAGGGCTGTGGAGGCTCAGTCGTTGAGTATATTCAAGGCTGAGATAGATAGATTTTTGGACACTAAGGGAAGCAAGGGATATGGGGATAGTTCAGGAAGGTCAAGTTGATGTAGAAGTTCAGCCATGATCTTATTGAAGGCCTGGTCTGAGGCCTTCCCTATGCCATGGCTGAAATAACTATTGGCTAGAAATGGTTTACCGTCCCATCCAAAAGACAGCACACTCTCCTCAGTACTGCACTGGAGAGTTACTTTTTATTTATTCATTCTTGGGATGTGGGCGTCACTGGCAAGGCCAGCATTTATTGCCCATCCCTAATTGCCCTTGAGAAGGTGGTGGTGAGCTGCCTTCTTGAACCGCTGCAGTCCGTGTGGTGATGGTACTCCCACAGTGCTGTTAGGGAGGGAGTTCCAGGATTTGGACCCAGCGACGATGAAGGAACGGCGATATATTTCCAAGTCAGGACGGTGTGTGTGACTTGAAGGGGAACTTGGAGGCGGTGGTGTTCCCATGCGCCTGCTGCCCATGTCCTTCTAGGTGGAAGAGGTGATGGTTTTAGGAGGTGCTGTCGAAGAAGCCTTGGCGAGTTGCTGCAGTGCATCTTGTAGATGGTACACACTGCAGCCACGGTGCGCCGGTGGTGGAGGGAGTGAATGTTTAAGGTGGTGGATGGGGTGCCAATCAAGTGGGCTGCTTTGTCCTGGATGGTGTCGAGCTTCTTGAGTGTTGTTGGAGCTGCACTCATCCAGGCAAGTGGAGAGTATTCCATCACACTCCTGACTTGTGCCTTGTAGATGGTGGAAAGGCTTTGGGGAGTCAGGAGGTGAGTCACTCACCACAGAATACCCAGCCTCTGACCCGCTCTTGTAGCCACAGTATTTATGTGGCTGGTCCAGTTAAGTTTCTGGTCAACAGTGACCCCCAGGATGTTGATGGTGGGAGATTTAACGATGGTAATAAGAAATAGGAGCAGGAGTAGACCAATCGGCCCCTCGAGCCTGCTCCGCCATTCAATAAGATCATGGCTGATCTGATCCAACCTCAACTCTAAAGAACATAAGAAGTAGGAGCAGGACCAGGCCACTCGGCCCCTGGGCCCGCTCCGCCACCCACAGGGCCTTGACCGATCCGAACTCAGCCTCATGTCCAATTTCCAGCCCGCTCCCCGGAACCCCTGATTCCCTTTACTTCTAGGAAACGGTCTATTTCTGTTTTAAATTTATTTAATGACGTAGCTTCCACAGCTTCCTGGGGTAGCAAATTCCACAGACCCACTACCCTCTGAGTGAAAATGTTTCTCCTCATCTCAGTTTTGAAAGAGGAGCCCCTTATTCTAAGATTATGTCCCCTAGTTCTAGTTTCACCCATCATTGGGAACATCCTCACCGCATCCACCCGATCAAGCCCCTTCACAATCTTATATGTTTCAATAAGATCGCCTCTCATTCTTCTGAACTCCAATGAGTAGAGTCCCAATCTACTCAACCTCTCCTCGTATGTCCACCCCCTCATCCCCGGAATTAACCGAGTGAACCTTCTTTGTACTGCCTCGAGAGCAAGTATGTCTTTTCTTAAGTATGGACACCAAAACTGTATGCAGTACTCCAGGTGCGGTCTCACCAATACCCTATACAACTGCAGCAATACCTCCCTGTTTTTATATTCTATCCCCCTAGCAATAAAAGCCAACATTCCATTGGCTTTCTTGATCACCTGCTGCACCTGCATACTAACTTTTTGATTTTCTTGCACCAAGACCCCCAGATCCCTTTGTACTGCAGTACTTTCCAGTTTCTCGCCATTAAGATAATAACTTGCTCTCTGATTTATCCTGCCAAAGTGCATAACCTCACATTTTCCAATATTGTATTGCATCTGCCAAATCTCTGCCCACTCACCCAGCCTGTCTATATCCCCTTGTAGGTTTTTTATGTCCTCCTCACTCTCTACTTTCCCTCCCATCTTTGTATCATCTGCAAACTTTGATATGTTACACTCGGTCCCCTCCTCCAAATCGTTAATATAGATTATAAAGAGTTGGGGACCCAGCACCGACCCCTGCGGAACACCACTGGCTACTGGTTGCCAGTCCGAGAATGAACCATTTATCCCAACTCTCTGCTTCCTGTTAGATAACCAATCCTCCACCCATGCCAGAATATTACCCCCAATCCAGTGATTTTTTATCTTGAGCAATAATCTTTTATGTGGCACCTTGTCAAATGCCTTCTGGAAGTCTAAATACACTACATCCACTGGTTCCCCTTTATCCACCCTGTACGTTATGTCCTCAAAGAACTCGAGCAAATTTGTCAGACATGACTTCCCCTTCATAAAGCCATGCTGACTTTGTCCTATTAAATTATGTTTATCTAAATGTTCCGTTACTGTCTCCTTAATAATAGACTCCAAAATTTTACCCACCACAGATGTTAGGCTAACTGGTCTATAATTTCCAGCCTTCTGCCTACAACCCTTTTTAAATAAGGGTGTTACATTTGCAGTTTTCCAATCTGCCGGGACCTTTGCTGAGTTCAGGGAGTTTTGGAAAATTATTACCAAAGCATCCACAATTCCTACTGCCACTTCCCTCAAGACCCTAGGATGTAAGCCATCAGGTCCAGGGGATTTATCCGCCTTGAGTCCCATTATTTTACTGAGTACCAATTCCTTAGTGATTTTAATCATATTTAGCTCCTCCCCCACTAGAGCCCCCTGTTTGTCCAGTGTTGGGATATTCTTAGTGTCCTCTACCGTAAAGACTGAAACAAAATATTTGTTCAGCATTTTTGCCATCTCCATGTTTCCCACCATTAATTTCCCGGTCTCATCCTCTAAGGGACCTACGTTTGCCTTAACCACCCTTTTTCTTTTTATATAACTATAGAAACTCTTGCTATCTGTTTTTATATTTTTTGCTAATTTATTTTCATAGTCTATTTTCCCTTTCTTAATCAATCCTTTAGTTGCTTTTTGTTGTCTTTTGAAGACTTCCCAATCTTCTATCCTCCCACTAACTTTGGCTACCTTATATGTCCTTGTTTTTAGTTGGATACTTTCTTTAATTTCTTTACTTAGCCATGGATGGCTGTCATTTCTTTTACACCCTTTTTTCCTCAGTGGAATATATTTATTTTGAAAGTTGTAAAATAACTCCTTGAATGAACACCACTGCTCATGTACCGTCTTACCCTTTAATCTATTTTCCCAGTCCACTTTAATCAATTCTGCTCTCATGCCATCATAGTCTCCTTTATTCAAGCCCAGTATGCTTGTTTGAGAACCAACCTTCTCACCCTCTAATTGGATATGGAATGCCGTTGAATGTTAAGGGGGGGTGGCTAGACTCTTGTTGGAGATAGTCATTGCCTGGCACTTGTGTGATGCGAACGTTACTTGGCACTGGATTATGTGCTTGAGTCTCTGGAGTCACAGGCGAGCGTGCTACCCACTGAGCCACGGCTGAAACCTAGTATAACGTTTTGAGATTTTTACTTATTTTGCCTGAAAGGGATTTTGCTTTAATTTATATCATGATGTTGCTATGAAGTGAGACAAGGTGAAATATTCTGATTCGACAAGTGCACATATATTGGGAGCGCGGGCGTAGAGGTCAACCCGTCCGATTCAGATAATGCGCGCCGCAAATTGGGCGCGCTGACGTCTGCTCTCGAATTCCTAGTATACGCTCCCGTCACTGAAAGCTCAGTGCTGGCAGTCCTAAATCATCACGTTTACCCGCCCCCCCCCACCCCCCATGCCTTCCAAATGACCTCGGGCCGTGCCAAAGAGCAACTGGCCTTGACGTTAAGATGCACTTAACGAAGGGAGAGGCCAGGGTACACACAGCTTCCCGAGGTCAGAGTTCACACTGCCGGTTGCTGTCCAGCGACCGAGGCTGGAATGGTGGATGGCAGGTGTGCACAAGTTCAAGTTGAGGTGTGACGACCTCCGCCTACCCCCCCCAAGTCGGACTCGTCTGCCAATACGTACCTGCCCACGCATGAATGACAACCACTTGAGCAAAGTGTCAGCCGTGGCTCAGTGGGCAGCACCCTCGCCTCTGAGTCAGAAGGTTGTGGGTTCAAATCCCACTCCATGGGACTTGAGCACATCAAGCTTGGCTGACACTTCAGTGCAGTACTGAGGGAGTGCTGCACTGTCGGAGGTTCAGTGCTGAGGGAGTGCCGCACTGTCAGAGGGGCAGTACTGAGGGAGCGCCGCACTGTCGGAGGGGCAGTACTGAGGGAGCGCCGCACTGTCGGAGGGGCAGTACTGAGGGAGCGCCGCACTGTCGGAGGGGCAGTACTGAGGGAGTGCCGCACTGTCGGAGGGGCAGTACTGAGGGAGCGCCGCACTGTCGGAGGGGCAGTACTGAGGAAGTGCTGCACTGTCGGAGGGTCAGTGCTGAGGGAGTGCTACACTGTCGGAGGGGCAGTACTGAGGAAGTGCTGCACTGTCGGAGGGTCAGTGCTGAGGGAGTGCCGCACTGTCGGAGGTGCCGTCTTTCAGATGAGACGTTAAACCGAGGCCCTGTCTGCTCTCAGATGGATGTAAAAGATCCCATGGCACTATTTCGAAGAAGAGTAGGGGAGCTCTCCCTGGTGTCCTGGCCAATATTTATCCCTCAACCAACATCACTAAAAACAGATTATCTGGTCATTATCACATTGCTGTTTGTGGGAGCTTGCTGTGCGCAAATTGGCTGCCGCGTTTCCCACATTACAACAGTGACTACACTTCAAAAATACTTCATTGGGTGTAAACGCTTTGGGACGTCCGGTGGTTGTGAAAGGCGCTATATAAATGCAAGTCTTTCTTTCTTTCTTTCAAAATACTGGAGGGTTGCCATCACCTCTACCCTGCCTTTGGAAGAGGAGGGGAGAGAAGGAGTCTGGGAGCAGATCACCAGTCTACCCTTAAAGCCAGAGGATTATCTGCGTTATATCAGAGGAGCTTGAGCTAAAGGGAATGGGGGGAAGAAAAGAAAACAGGGCATTGCTGATTGGAAATGCACACTATCAGTTCTCAAAAGGTTCATTCCAAAGTGGTTGTCTGATGATAAGAACGGAATGTAAGAATTATCTGAATGGAGGCTGAGTGTAAGAACTGATCTTGTCTACAATTTGCAGGTTGAGGCATGTCTCAGTGTTAGATTTACATATAAAGGCTTATCTGAATTCAAAAGAAATGGCAGAATGAGTGCGACGGGCCACCTGGAATATTTTGGGACAAGTGGCATTGTGTGCCACCAACCCATATGGGAGAGGGGGCATTTTGGGGGTTCCGCACCCGGTACGGAATCTCACTAGCAGCGATCGGAAAATGGGGGCTTGCTTAACCGGGAGCCAATGTAGGTCAGCGAGCACAGGGGTGATGGGCAAACGGGACTTGGTGCGAGTTAGGACATGGGCAGCCGAGTTTTGGATGACCTCAAGTTTACGTAGGGTAGAATGTGGGAGGCCAGCCAGGAGTGCGTTGGAATAGCCAAGTCTAGAGGTAACAAAGGCATGGGTGAGGGTTTCAGCAGCGGATGAGCTGAGGCAGGGGCGGAGGTAGAAATAGGCGGTCTTAGTTATGCTGCGGATATGTGGTCGGAAGCTCATTTCAGGGTCAAATATGACACCAAGGTTGCGAACAGTGTAGTTCAGCTTCAGACAGATGTCAAAGGGATAGATTAGGAGATTTTTTTTTTACGCAGAGGGTTCTGAGGACATGGCATGCCCTATCAGAAACAGTGGTGGAAGCTGAATCTATAATAGCTTGAAAAAGTGGAATAGCAAAACAAAAACATTAAAAGAATGGCCCAAAAATTTGGCCGTTCCCGGGTGAGTACTCAGTGCGTACTCACCCGTATTGCTTTCCGAAGTGCCGGTTTTCTGCATGCACTGCGCATGCGCGGGAAACCGGAACTTCTGGTGGTATGGTGAAGGGGGCAGTTCCTAGGTGAACCGCTTGCGCGCTAGAGGCTGCGCGCACGCAGCACGCTTAGATTTTTTTTCAGGTTTCTACGCGAGGGTAAGTATGGAAGATTCTACGCTAATAAAAAGGAGGCGTAAGACCCCTTTTGAACAAGGTAAGTGGTTAATTAAGTATAATTTTAATTTTTTTTCAACAGGTTTATCTTTTTTAGATACTTTAAAGAAAGGTAAGTTTATTTTTATAACTTTTAAAAAGTATTTTAATTTTTTCAAAAATTTAAATTTTTGTTTAAAGTGGTTAATTTATTTAACTATAGTTATTTTATAAATGTGATGGTTTTTAAAAAAAAATTATTTTAAGTTTAGCTGTTCTTTTGGGGCTGATTTCAATTCACAGATTTGACAGGTCTCCTGTCAAATCTATGAATGAAAGATGGTCTGCTGCCATTGGCTCTCCATGGCCCACGTGATCCCAGGGGTCGCATCGCTCTAACTGCGCTCCTGGAACACGCAAGCACTGCGCGCCGGCTCTTGGGAGAGGCCCAGGACCCGAGGTTCCTGTGGGCCCAAAACACAACGGCAGGCGCAGTGGGTAAGAGCGCGTGCGATCCTTACCCCCGCGGCAAGCCGGCCACGCGAATTTCTAGGCCAATATGGGTAAAAGATAGAGGAATGGGACTAAGTCGATAGCTCTTTCAGTGAGCAGGCACAGGCATGATGGGCTGAATGGCCTCCTTCTGTACTGTAAGATTCTACGATTCTACTCTATGATAACAGAAGTCAATTACATAGAATTCAAAGAATTTACAGCATAGAAACAGGTCATTCGGTCAATGCCAATGTTTATGCTCCCCACAAGCCGCCTCCCACTATATTTACTTCATCTCGCCCAATCAACATATCCTTCTATTCCTTTCTCCCTCATTCCATCCACCACCTCAAACATCCATTCCCTCCACCACCGGCGTACCGTGGCTGCACTGTGTTCTACCCATAGGATGCACTGCAGCAACACGCCAAGGCTTCTTCGACAGCACCTCCCAAACCCCCAACCTCCATCACCTAAAAGAAAGACTTGCATTTCTATAGTGCCTTTCACAACCACCGGACGTCTCAAAGCGCTTTACAGTCAATTAAGTACTTTTTTGAAGTGGAGTCACTGTTGTAATGTGGGAAACGTGGCAGCCAATTTGCGCACAGCAAGGTCCCACAAACAGCAATGTGATAAATGACCAGATAATCTGTTTTTTCGTTATGTTGGTTGAGGAATAAATATTGACCAGGACACCGGGGATAACTCCCCTACTCTTCTTTGAAATAGTGCCATGGGATCTTTTACCTGAGAGAGCAGACGGGGCCTCGGTTTAACGTCTCATCCGCAAGACGGCACCTCCAACAGTGTAGCACTGAAGGACAAAGGCAGCAGTTAGAATCATAGAATGGTTACAGCACGGAAGAAGGCCATTCGGCCCGTCGAGCCCATGCTGGCTCTCTGCAAGAGCACTTCAGCTAGTTCCACTCTCCCGCCATGGGAACACCATCACCTCCAAATTCCCCTCCAAGCCATCCTGACTTGGAAATATATCGCCGTTCCTTCATCGTCGCTGGGTCAAAATCCTGGAACTCCTTCCCTAACAGCACTGTGGGAGCACCTTCACCACACGGACTGCAGCGGTTCAAGAAGGCGGCTTACCACCACCTTCTCAAGGGCAATTAGGGATGGGCAATAAATGCTGGCTTTGCCAGCGATGCAAGTCTGTCCTTTTTAGCCAGCCTAATCCAAACTTAACTCCCAAGATGTCCTGAAATGGAACCACTTTGTACCAACAACTTTGAAATAAATAAACGGCTTTTCACAGCATCTGCTACTGCAAGCAATTCTGATTTCACGGTGGGGGGGGCATTTGGAAAAAGCTGTTATCACTTGTCTTGGACTGATTTAGAGGTAGTTTAAGTTGAATAGGAAAATACATGTAGACTCGCATTAAAAGTAAACTGCACAAAAACAATGGACTATCTGTGCGAACTCTGAGGGTGGCACAGTGGGTTGGTGTGGTTATGTGGTAGGACACAAGGGGTGCCCCAGTGATTGACCAAATGGAGGGACGAGCTACATTTAACCGAGTCGTAAAGCGTTTCTTTATCAATAGGTTTGCAAGCTCAGTACGCTGAGGAAATCTTCTCCCATGGTGAAGTTTCTAGTTGCAGACTGGGCAGATGATGATTAGAGCCCGGGTCGTTTTCCCCGCAGGAGGGAGAGTGGTGTCAGAGAGATAGTCATCCTCACCTGTTCTCTGGCATTTCCATGTGCTGGGCACAAAGCAAGTGCCCTGGAAGGAAGTTGCCTGCTTTCGCAGCAAGTAATGATGGATGGTGTGGGGGGGTGAGCAAGTATGGAATGGAAGAAAAAATAGAATTGGGGGGGAGTAGAACATTAATGGCACTAAGGAGCATCATACCCAGAAATAATGCCATTTTCCGAAGTACCATTCTACTTTTTGGTGAGACACGGAGATATAGCGTTTGGGCGGGAACATGGGCACCGTGGTGGATCAGGGCTGTGCAGGACAAAGGCAAAGCGAGAATTTGTTTACATAGAGGGCGATGGACAGCTGGAACAGGTTGCCAGGAAGGAGACCAGGATACCGGACTCATTGACGAAACAGCTGGATGCTGCAATGGGAAGGTGGTCGGGTTGGTATTCCGGAAGGAGATGAGATGGGCTGAAGGGTCTCCTCCATCCAAACCATAAGCGTGATCAGACAAACAAGCAATTTGTGTACATCAGTACAACGTGACCAGGATCAATGTTCCTCCAGGATTTGGCTTCAACGTCAGAGATTTTTGACTTGTTTTTTTAAGTGTCTGAAGCAATCCAGAAGTTACAATCCTGGCTATTTTAATCCCAACAGTTTAGCTTGCGAGTCCCCTTACACTTCCAGGGAACACAACTAATTAAGGAGCTTCAATAATAACAGCTTTCTCAATGATCAGTCATTTTAACAAAGCATGTTGGGAGCAGGGGGGTGCGGGAAGAGATGAAATCCAATTTTTTTTCTTTATTCATTCTCGGGTTGTGGGCGTCGCTGGCAAGGCCGGCATTTATTGCCCATCCCTAGTTGCCTTGACTGAGTGTCTCGCTCGGCCATTTCAGAGGGCAGTTAAGAGTCAACCACGTTGGTGTGGGACTGGAGTCACGTATAGGCCAGACCGGGTAAGGACGGCAGATTTCCTTCCCTGAAGGACATTAGTGAACCAGTTGGGTTTTCACAACAATCTGATAGCTTTTTATTTCCAGATTTTTTTAAAACCTGAATTCAAATTCTCAAACTGCCATGGTAGGATTTAGAACTCACGTTCCCTGGATTCTTAGTCCAGGACCCTGGATTTATTGGTCCAGTAACATAACCGCTATGCTACCGTACATCTAAATCCAGATTTGAAAAAATGACCATGGGAAAGGAGCAAATCAAACGCAGAAGAAAGCTTTGGGCCTTCACATGCAAGAAATACCCTTAAATCACTGACACTACAGAACGTAGTTTCAACCATGTTCCTCCCCCAAGCATGAACCTCGTTATTATCCTCTTACCCCCTCACATGACCCTGGTTATTCTCCTCTGACCCCTCACATGATGCTATCTGCTATCTCTTCCCCTCACATGACCCTGGTTACTCTCCTCTGACCCCTCACATGACCCTGCCAGGTCTCCTATCCCCCTCGCGTGCCCCTGTTTGTTTCGTTTCGACCCTCTTCCCCATTGGTCCAGAGTTTGGGGTGGTCATAATCTTGGCAACTACGGATACCCCACCCAGCTGTAATTTTCTGCACAGCTCTTAAAGGGGCCCGTACCCACGCCACCACATAGCTGTGCCTCAGAGAAAGAGAATGCTGCTCCCAAAGAGTTAACCACACGTCAACTTTCCCACCACATGCCAGCTGGAGGCAGACCTGGGCAGCAGGAAGCACTCGCATGCTGATTTCAGTTAAAATAATACTTCACAAACGGGGGAACAATTGGTGGTGAGTGGATGTTTCAGAGGCGGCTCTGCTGACTTGCATTTTCTCTCTGCCTGTAAACAGCTGAGGAGCTCACAGGAAAAAGCAACTGCTCCAGCGGAACACAATCTACTTATCTCTGCCATGCCGTTATTATCAAACGTCAGTGCCATGGGAATTCCTGGCACCAAATCAGTGGCGACTCTTTTCCAACTCCAGCAAATCATTAACCACTCCAGGAAGATAAATACTTTATGAATAGGACTTAAATAATATTATCATCAGACTGGCTCGCTTCAACTAATATTGAACGAGCAAATGTAGTCAGTTAGCTAAATGAAGCGTTGCTTTGAAAGAGAGAGAAAAAATGCCATTATTTTATTCTTCACAACGCTTAACTGCGTTGAAATTAAAAATGATAATTAAGTGCTTTATCACTTAATCGTGCGAATGGAATTGGAGGCAAATGGCCACTGGGACAACCCAGGTTGGCATCTCCGGCCTTTCAGATATCCAGGGTGGTTCTTTATCAATGTTCTATGTCCCAGCAGATA